>AYEL01077754.1:0-26166 GCA_000484575.1 Olivierus martensii
TCAGAAAACAACGTATAATATATTAATATAATTTTATTGAAAAATTATATTTGTACAAACTGAAGTTATATATCAAAAAATATATTAGTGATATTAAATAATTATAATAAAAACATTTCAAAATAACTATCACATAACCGAGCGCTAATGGATTCTCGCTCCATCTATTGACAAAAATATTTTTTAAATTTTCGATTTATTGTGATCAAGGGAGTCTTAAATTTTTTTTTTTTTTTTTTTTTTTTTTTTTTTTTTTTTTTTTTTTTTTTTTTTTTTTTTTTTTGTTGGGACGTGGCCTAAATTTTATTATTTCCGTGCGAAATTTTAGTTTATATACCCAGGTTAGGGCTGGGTATTTCTATTACTTGCTATGGAACATATATACTGTATAGTAATTAAATACATGTGTGTACGTAATCATTTAAAAATAGCGATTTACTATATATCGTTGACATATGTAGGAACTATTTAAAAATGGCGATATTTAAATTTCTAAATTCCGATTTATTTTTATTTGATAAATTTTTATATTCAATAGAGGTCATATAGTTGAAGATGACTTTTATAACATTTTAATCCTGCATCTTAAATTATTCGAAATATAGATTTTTCGAAAATCATTCGAGAACTGTTTGTTGTTCTCATGATTTCACTTCCAAAAAATTAAAATTATGCAAAGATGCTTTATATCACAGATAAATTATTTGCTATGCAAAAATCGATCAAGCATTGAGAGGATTTTGATAAGCTCTACAAATCTAATTAACCGATAAAGAAATGTTAAAAAAATTAAAATTGAATTAAGTCAGAAATGCGAACATAATTAGACTAATTAGCGATTTTCAAAATATTGAAATTGTCAAAATTAGTTTTATCAATTTTAATCATTTTTATTTGCATATTTTTCTTCTGGGAAAAAACATTATAAAATTTTATCTGAAAAAGTATTTTATGAAAATACATCACCTGCTATCATTAAAACGTCTGATAAATTATTAGCTGTCATCAGTTATATCTAACAAAATGTTTGAGGTATCAGAAAATCTAATAAAATTTATTGATTGGAGCATTGTTAATTTTTCAAATTTCATTTTAAGGCAGACAGAATTATAAATAGAACCTATATATAAGTATTTTAATTGAGCAATTCTGATATTTTCTTAAAATAAACTATTGCATATGACTAGTATATTTAATATATATGTTAATCTTCCATTTTTCATATTTAATAACTTTATATTAATGACTTATTGAACATTTTGATGTCATAATTTATTAATTGTAAAAAATTTGCATATTCTTAATTGAGAGAGAGAATTTTAGAAAACATATCAACTTGAATATATAATACATGTATATTATTTTGGACATGAAGCAATTAATAAATATTTTCGGTTTATTAAATGTTATGTCTGAATTTGTAATCTTTAAATATATTTTAATCTAAAAATTAATCATTAAAAAATTTAAAATATGGATATCATCATCTTATAAAAGAAAGAGTAATTAATAAAAATGTAAACTTTATTAATATTCAAATATAGATATAACAATTGAATAACGAAATTAAAGCAATACTTAGTATTAAAATGAGTCAGTTAAACAATAAGTAAACAATACTTCGAAACCAACCCTGTTAAAATATGAACTTCCTTGCCCTATATAATATAAAAATGTAAAATATATATGTATATATAGAATTTAATCATAGTTCATAATAATGTGTATAAAATCACACAGAGCAAACACAAATACAATTACATTTTGCTTTAACAATCTTACAATATCTATTGCACCTGAATATCACATATGGACTTCAAAAGTTTTTACTGAATGGGAATTTGTATTTTGGTAATTATCTAATGCCATCCATTTTTTATCAAACTCTCCAGGACTAGGAATGTCTTTTTTGCAAGCTTGCGCTTCCAAAGAAATTTCAAATAAAGTTTTTGATTTTCCATTTTTAGAAATATCAGCTTTATGAGAGACAGATGGTTGCATATTTTTCTCTGAAGTCATTACCTGACTATCACCATTTGGAATTTGCTCCTTTATGTCTGATATTTCAGCACTTGATAATATGTTATCTCTATTATAAAGTTTTGAATCATTATTTATCTCTTTAAATTCATTCAGAAATTCACTCATTGGTGAAAGTTCAATTATTGGCTGATGAAAATTCTCAATAGGATTTAAACACATAGCTTGCTGTCTAGCTTGTGTAGAAGGTAAATCAGTTATCCGTAATGACAGCTGCCTTTTGAAAGGTGATGCACGATCAAGTTTTCCAAGTCGTCGGCAAGATGCTTGTCTTTGTAGCATTAACACTGTAGCATGAGGTCTTTCTATTGCATGTGGATTCTGTACAGATTTTACAGGTGGTGGTTCAGAAAGTTTACATTGCTGTGGATCTTTTATTCTTTCTGTCAGAGGTGCCTGTTTAAAAGAGCCAGTTCTAACCAAACTAGATGGTTCCATTTGTGTAGACGTCATCATATCCTTATCTCGATTCATTTTTTTCTCCAAGCACACTGTAAATGCACAACCAACAGCATGACTCAAACGTTCACCCATATCTCCTATTGTATGAAATCCATAACACATCCATCTTCTAGTTGCCCCATCACGACAAATATACGAAAATCCTTTTTCGTGATTTCTGTCTGGAGCACAAAAAGACACCTTTTCAATAGTTTGATCAACAAGTAGACCTTTTGTTTCATCTTCAACTACACGAATACCATCTCCACTCACATGTAAAACTGCTCGAATAGGATGTTTCCTTGATTTTCTAAGTTCTTCAAGAGCATCTTCACAAACTTGCATTCCTCTGGACTCAAACACCTGAACACATCCTAAATATTTCACAGGAAAGCTGCAAACACCATTTCTAACAGCAACTTCGTCATCTTGCCATTTGTTACCTTCTCTCTTCCTCTTGTGTAAACTAGCTCTTATGCTTCGTCTGAGACGGTCAATAGTTCTATTTCTTCCGATCTGTTCACGATATTCTGAATTACTATGAATATTTCCCATTCTTTTCTCTTTCTTTTTTAACTTCTAAGCATTTCAAGTGACGCAATTCGGGCGTTGCCTTTCTTATTCTTTTAAAATAAAAATTCTTATACATGAATTATGTTAGTGCGATTCATAATAACGTCCACAGTTAGCAGAAATTATTGCAATAGATTAAAAATCTTAAACCTTTAATAAAACATCTTTACTTTTTAATAAAAGGATATTAAAATCCCTACCAACCGTCTCTCTTCGTTCCTCACAAACCTTGTATCAGTTCACATAATCGACGAGAGATGGCGAACTAAAAAGAAAATTTTACAGAAAATTATTTAATAAAATAATATTTGATTATAAATTAATTTTATCATAATTTTGAATAAATAAGTATATCATGAAGGAGCTAATTTTGTTTAAATTAAAAAAAATAACGAAATTATAGATATTTGAAATTTGTTTACATGGCTAATAGTTGTCAATTACTGCCGTCCACGTGTTGATTAGAATCATAGTATTCTAAAAATTATTTAAAAGCTGCTAATATAAAGTGAATGTCTAAAAAATAATATTAAACTCCTAATTTAGCTTTAAAATATTGCAGTACTAAAGGTAAGAAGACTTTTTTCTTTCATTTGCATTTTAGAGATTAAAAATTGATAAATATTGTTTCATAAAATTAAAATACGGATTTTTTTTGTCACATTTTACCTAATAATCATTACATGATTATCTGTTTAAAATGAAACAACATATTTCAGAAATAAATAAATATTTATAATTTTAATAGAAGTTGTTTATTATTATTTCGCCATTATTTCAATAATTTATGATTTCAGTAAATCCATTAATTGTAAACGAAACCATAAATTTAATAAATTATAAAGGAAATAAATACCAGAAAATTAGTATCTTTAACTAAAACAATTAAAATAAGTTAGATTTTATATCCTATAAATATGAAAATATATCAATAAGATATAACGATTGAAATGCTGAAATATATATAGGAGTCATATGCATTGTGGATTTATAGAATTAAATTTAATTCAAATAGTGAAATATTTGATCTATCATTTCAAAGTACTCAAAATTGTAAATGAAATGATAATTACTACTTATATCAATATTAGAATCATCATTTTTAATAATAGAATTGCAAAAAAATTTAATATACTTTTTCCAAAGCTTGATTCATAGTTCCATCCAGTAATAATAGAATTGCAGGGCAAATTGGAAATTTCGATATCGATAATCCTTAACACAAATTTTAAAATTAGATTTATATCATAAGTAAGCTTGCAGTTTTTGAGATATTGTCCTCTCATAGACAATGCTTCTTTCATTTCATTAAAAATTATTTTTATTAATTTTAAACTTTTATCAATTTAATGACAACAGAGGTTTTGTCTAATTATGGCATGGCAACTTATGATTAGGCAAGATTGTAGTATATAAGTATATAAATGTAAGTGTTAATTTAAAATAGTAAAAAAAATTACAATTAATTATAATTAATCTTTCTAAATATCATCTAATTGGAAAAATGTATAGTATAATGTGGAACTATATGATACTATCTATTATTCGATAGTAATGATTTATATAGCTTACATACATAATCTATATTTTTTTTGTGTGTGTGTGTGTGTGTGTGTGTGTGTGTGTGTGTGTACCTTTTTCGTTTAAATCTAAAAAGATATTTAAGATTATGATACAGAATATTATTCAGTACTACTATGAGCATGTCTTTACCACCCTTTTTTATCTGGCCCTTTTATAGGCTCCCATAGGGCCTGATTTTTCTTTTGTTCTATGACAATATATATCATTAGATGCATTGTGTTAAAATGAGGTGCAATAAATGTCTTAGTTGTATAATGCCTACAAGATTTAGAGACAATACAACCATTCCCCATCTTAAGAGTTACATTTTTCATAAGTTTATGTAAGTTGGAAAATAATTTTTTAACAAAAATTCTTAAAAACTCCTGAGACTAAGTCACTACAATTATTGCACTTATGTAATGTTATGCTGCCATATTGACAAAGAAAATAAGATAATGTCGCATGGAACAATATTATATCAGTAATGAGCAACAAACAATACACAAAAAAACATAAATAAATCAAAGTAATATGAAGTTTTAATGATATAACTTAACATGTCCAAACTTGTTTCCTACAAATACATATGCTATATATTTGAAAAAATTAAAAAAAAATATGAAAATATTTTACATAAAGTCAAATTGATATAAGTTGTATATTCTGTAAGTTTGGGAGTGGCTGTATATTTAGCTAAAATAATTTATATGGATTATAATATAGAATATTGAATATTGAGGATTATGATATATATATTTTGTGCATACCCTTACATCATACTTTATCATCAAATCTTTTATTTTTAAAGAGAATTTTATGTTGAATTTATAAATATAAAAATCCTGTTCTAAATTCATCATTATGATCATGACATTTTTTTTTTAGTCAACAGATAATGCCACACTCCATTCTATAGAATACTATGTGGTGGGGCGAAACAAGCCCTTCCACAAGCTGCCCATCCCTGTGGAGGGGTCAGCCGGATTGTGGAGGACAGAGATCAACAGGCTGGGCCCGGACCTCATGATAAATATTTTCAAAGGGTGGGGCCTGAGACACAAACCCGGGTCCTCCAGAGTGGAAAGCCGAAGAGTTTCCATGTGGCCAATCCAGCTGATCGATCATGACATATTACATACAGTATCTCAAACAAGAATTATGTATATTTAATTATTAAATAATACTTACATTAATACACAAAGAAATTATATATACAAAAAACTTCATTTTATTGTCAAGATGTTCTATTGATCATGATGTCACTCCATGTTTAACCAAACATTATATAACAGAGGTCTCCAAACTTTTAGCTGTGAGGGCCACATCGGGTACTTCAGTACTGTTCAGCGGGCCATATCAAACAAACTCTAGAACTAGATATATGAGTTTTATTGTATCGTATATTAATGACAACGAACAGTATTGGAAATTCTCATATTTTCATCATAAAATATAACAAAACCATTAATGTGAATGATGTAACTGTGTTTTTAAAATCTTATTAATCTCAGGTTCAAATTTTGAAGTGCTAATTACAAGTAACAATTTCAAATATTCGTCAGATAAATTTGCCTTGTATTTTGACTCGATATATTTCATTCGGGAAAAAGTTTGTTAGCAAAGATACATTGTCCCAAAAATAGAGATAAATTTACAAGCAAATTTCTTCAAATTTGGAAACTGCTCAAAGTTCAAAAATTTATAAAAATCGATCAAGTTTCCTACCTTGTATTTATCTTTAATATGTTCATTTGCCTGAAGTTGAATAATTTCCATTTGAAGTTGATTTGTGACATCAGTAATAACACAGCCAAATGGATTTGAAATCTATCAGTACCTCATGTTTATTTTGCGGATTCTTATTGAAAAATTAGTCAGTTGGCAGGCCATATAAAATCATATTGCAGGCCATAATTTGGAGACTGCTGTTATATAATAATAAATAATATTTAAAATTACACAGAAAACAATAATATATATAAATTATTTATTTTTTGCAATTTTAAATCAGATTTTTATTTATACTGATATGACATGATGATGGACATCCTAGGGGCATCCATAAATTACATCACACAATTTCAAACATTTTTTGAACCTCCCCTCCCATTCTTAATTTTTTTGTCTCAATAATCTTAACTCCTTTAACTGTGATGTTATAGATTTGAAGATCACATCTTTTTCCTTCAATTTTACATAAAAATAAATAAAACAGTAGAAAATAGAAATTATATTGGTACTATAAGTTCAAAGAATAAAAGCACTTTTAGCAGTTTTTAAAGGATTGTATGTGGTATATTGATACTTTATTACATTTATTCTTTATTTCTAAAAAATCTTCAAACAACAAAATATAAATGTCTTATATTTTATGACAAGCTTGGCCAACCTGCTGCTTGCAGGCTGCATTCTTTTGTGTGTCTTGTGAAGTTATTTTTATAATACAGTTGAAAACCAAATTGTTTACCCAGGTTAAGCAATCTGGTTTGGCCCATGAAACAATTTAGGTTGGCAATCTCTTTTATAACAAACATGTTTCTGAATACATTATATTACTTTATTTTTTGAACAATTAAGCATAAGCACTTTAAAATTTTATAAAAATACTTTGAGTAAGAAAAATTTAAACAGGGATTTTTAAATTTTTAGTCATTTTTAATTTTAAAATCTGGATGATTTTATGTGGTAAAACAATTACCAAAAACTGAGACTGTCTCAGAAAATCTAGAACTATTCGTCAGCTTATGAATGCTCTCCTATCATAATATGGCAAGACCCATATTTTTATGTTGAGCATTGCCATATTGTAATATCATCAAGAACATAAACTATTGGTCAAATAAGCAATGTCTGTCAGAGCATAATGGAATTTATAGACAGACCAATTATAGCTCATGTAAAATTAGGCTCAGTTAAAATGACTATTTCAGTAAAATTTAGATCAGCAAATTCAAACTCATTCTTTTCTAAGGGCCAATTTAGACATCTTTGGTTGGTTAGGAGCCACATTTAAAATTAATAACTTACAGGATAAAGAAAAATTATTTACATGAAGTAAATAAATTGAAGAGTTAATTATGCTAAAGATTTATTCTAACTTCCTTAAAATGATATTGTTCAATTCATGTTCAGAATTATAAAATCATTTACAATAATGGTATTAATTTTCATAAATTTCAGTATAAATTTTTATTGAAAAATTCTATTTTACTGAATTTCAATATAATTTTAAAAACATTTTGAAACTATTTTTCAAATATTTCATTAAAAATAGTTATAATTGTTTTTCTGAATATCTTTTATATATGCTGACAATTATAATAAATGCTGTATGAGCCACAATAAGGGCTGTAAATTTGAGACTACTGATTTAGATGATTAATAGGATTTAATTAATGAAGATGTTCTCCATTATTGATGCTAGTTTAATTTTCATCATACAAATATATCAGCACATTATATTTTGGAATGTTTTTGTATAGTAAATAAATCAGTTCAAACTCATAGAAAATCTAAAAAACAAAATTAATTTCAAAAAAGTCTAGTAGAAGATGTAAAATATCTTTGGTTAATATAATAGCTAGTATTTGAAATCAGAAAATATTAGCTGAAAAAATATTCTTGAAAATAATTATAACAAAATAAAACTTGATCTGAATAATGAATTTTGTGTGAAAAGCAATCATAAGAGAATGAACCTTGGAAAAGATAAATCTTCTATTGAAACAGATATTCACTTTTAAACCTATTATGGAGAAACTCCCATTGAAAGATAAATATTCTATTGAGAAATTATTTGCTTTAAAACAAATCATGAGAGAAACTTATTCAGGAAGACAAATAGGCTATTGAACAAATATTTCTAACTAATAATGACAGTACCAGGTGTTATAGCCAGTCTTTTATATTATGGAAATAAAGAATGCAGTAATTAGAAAATTAGTAATCTCATATTATGCAAGTTAATTCAATTTTCAAAAACTGCTTGAAAAGTGAAAACATGTATAAAGAAAATTAAATTTCTATTCTATGTTATAATCTTCAAATAGTTTCAAAGCACAAAATTTAATCTTAGCATACTTTATCTTCATCTTAAAACTAATTGCAGACTGATCAATTAATCAAAACTGGACAAGACTCATTGAGCTCAGATACACTAGAAGAACATATTAAATGGATTAAGTCTTTTTTAATTAATTAGTTTGTGTTAACTTATTAATTACTGTGTGATCTATTTTCACAAAATACAACTAATTCTATCATATTTTACCTGACTAAAGTCTGTGATCAGCCTAATAAGCATAGAACTATGTTTAAATTAAAACAATAATAATCTCTGTGAATTATTAGAGTAGTATGCCTAAAATTAATAATAATAGATGCATATGCAATTGATGATGATTGTTTTGTTAATTAATTTATTTAATAGTTCTCAATGATAACAGCTATGTTCATTAGATTATGCCTAAACAGTACAAAGATGCAAGAAATCACAACAAGCACTTGAAACGGGATAAATAAACTAATTTATTATTAGATATATATAATATGCACTACATATACAAATACAGGAACTCCTCACTTAACGACTGGGTTTTGTTCTCATAACTTGATCGTAGAACAAGTTGGTCGGTAAACGAAAAACTTGTTCCTATATTAAAATATTGGAAACAAATTTCAAATTAAAAATTTATATCTTAATTATGCACAAAGTACAGTATTTTTCTTCAGTTTTTGGAATTACGAGTACAGGGAAATTACAAACAAAAGTCGAAAGCGATGGATGTGTATGAGCAAAACCAAATATTCCATTAAAAAAACAGTCTTAAGCTCGAACATAAGTTCGAGCAGTCGTTAAACAGGTAGGTTGTTAAGTGAGGAGTACCTGTAATACAATTGTTTTCTGGAAACGCTTCGGCCTATTATGGCCCTTCTCAGCTGGTAATATACAATTGTTTTCCGGAAACGCTTCGGCCTATTATGGCCCTTCTCAGCTGGTAATCTCAAGCGAGTGACCGCTTCAGATTACCGGCTGAGGAGGGCCATAATAGGCCGAAAGCGTTTCCGGAAAACAATTGTATTATTAGTATATGTAGTGCATATTATATATATCTAATAATAAATTAGTTTATTTATCCTGCTTCAAGTGCTTGTTGTGATTTCTTGTGTTAGTAGAAGCAGCAGAACACAGTTGTTTAAAGTACAAAGACGGTTTATTATTTCAAAATAATGCAGTTTACACTGTATGAATTATATGATAATTAAATTAGTTATCAAGTTTTAAAATTTTGAGCAATTATTATTATAGAATGGAAAACTATAGAAATTTTAAGATTGTTACACTTGGAAATAATATGTTTTAATCTGTATAGATTCAAAATAGTTTGATTTAACAAAAAAAATAATCCCCTGAATTTTAAATTTAATTAATTTATGATAATTTATCATCATCATGATGTCATGTCTTTATCTCATGAGAACTGGACAGCATTCAGAACATTCAACAGCCAAACATACCAAACACTAAAACAGCCAAAAATATTAACAATTTTCAAGTGCTTGCTTTCCTCATGACCTTGCCATAGATGCTATCCTCTCTTGTACCCAAGCACACAAACCCATTTAACTGCTTCAGAATATTCAGGTCAGTGGCGGAACTACAATGTGTCAGATCCCACAACACGGGGGCACAGAATTATAGAAGGCCTAAATCCTCTTTGTATTTTCTTTACCCTTTTTTTAAATTAACAACATAATACAATAAAAATTAAAATGCATATGAAAAGAATGAAACATTCATTGAATCAGAACAGTATAGCAGTAGGAGCAATAGCCAAAAATATGCATATTTGTTTGGAACTGCACTGATTTCTATTATTTGTTTATTCTTCTCATCATTTATATATATATAATTCATATTTATAATAAATAAAATGTCTTTATAAATTTTTATAGAAAAATAAAATATGGAATATATATCAGAAATTTCAATAAACAAATAAGGAACAGATCAGCCAGGCCCATTCCAATTATTTTTAAAGCAAACAATTATTAGTATTTGAATTGCTGATTAGAAAAATAAGTAGTTTTATCAAACTGCTGATAAATGAATCAAAAATTAAAAGAAAAGACAAAAATGATTTAAGCAACCAAATTATTATATAACAATTAGAAGATGTATTAGCAATTCAGATATATGTCATTTTGCTGGAAGAAGCAAAAATCTGAAGTCAGTCAAAATGTAAATTATTAAATATGACATATATGGAAGTTAATTTTTTTCAAAAATTTTTATCATTAATCTAATTTATCAATTTTTATCATATTAATTTATCATAATAATTTTTATTAATTAATAAAATTTTTATCAATAATTTTTATCAATTATTATCAATAAATTGTAAGAAGTTTTCAACATTTCCGAAAAACAATTGCATTATTAGTATATGTAGTGCATATTATATATATCTAATAATAAATTAGTTTTTATCCCACTTCAAGTGCTTGTTGTGATTTCTTGTGTTAGTAGAAGCAGCAGAACATAGTTGTTTATAGTTACTGTTGCTACTTTTTTATAAACGGTAATAGAAATCAAAAGCACTAACAGCAGTAAATAAATAAAACAGAATTTTATTCCTATAACAAGAACGTTTTCGATATACTCTTATATCAACTTCAGTTGTACAAAACCCTACAATTTGATATAAGAGTATATCGTAAACCTTCTTGGTATAGGAATAAAATTCTGTTTTATTTATTTACTGCTGTTAGTGCTTTTTTGTTCTATTACCGTTTATAACAGAAGATAAATCTTTCAAATTTAAACTTAAAAACACTGCTTATCTTATTTTTATAATAAGCTACTAAATAAATCAAATTTATGTAAAGTGAAACTAACATTTATTTAGAAAATGAAGGAATAGGTTTCATAGCACTAAAGTAAACTTATTTTTTAAAATACAGATAGGCCTCGATTAGTGCAAGTTTGAATAATGCGATTTTCGATTAGTGTGACTTATAAAAATGATATCGTTTTTCACTTAGTGAGAGCAAATATTCAATTAATGCGAGTTTTAAGTATAAACCAGTCTTACTAACAAAGGTCCGTCCCCTTTTATGATGTCAATTAACAAATTAATGTTAATTTTCGGTTAGTAAAACCAGACAAGGAACAGTCCAAGAACAGTCACTTGGCTTTGAAGGGATGAAACACCAGAAAGATGAGCTTTCTTGCCGTTAGCTATTTAACATTACCATAACAAAGCTGAATAATAGTAAAGATTTTTGACTGATTAAAAAATGATAAAAACTTAAGAACTTTAAAGCCATCCTGTTACACTCACAAAAATGCACACAAAATACAAAGCTCTAAACAGGATAAATACTTTATTAACAGAAATGCTTTTGACCTTATCAGTAGGTCAACTTCAGCTGTAATGAATATACAGAACGGAGAGAAGCCAACCTCTACAAAAATAAACAACTCAAAAATGATGTCATAAGAGACGTTGTATAAACATTTACACATTATCACTACAAATTCCACTTCTACAAAACAATAATAATACCGGTAACAAATACTATTAAAGTGAAAATCCGAAGTGATATTAATAAAAATATAACATTAAAATCTCGCGGACGGGGGGCAGTACATACAGTGGCATCTTTTTTGTGATATCTCACAATTCGTAAGTGATATTAAAAACTTTTATGCTATTGTTCCTGTGTTTTACTTTTTTATATTACACTTATTGCATAAAAAATTAATATATTTAAAAAATATTATTGGTTTTTAAAATATATCAAATAATTTTAGTGTATTTTCCCTTATATTTATTTCATATGATTTCTTCCTTATTACATGATATAGCTTTATATCAATAAACAATTAATTATCGATTTTATTGATAAATTTTTTGTAATCAATGGGATCTTTATCTTGATTATGCCGATCAATCGCCGGTGCATATTCGGCTATCGACCCCCAATAGACCCCTTTATCATCATTGACCCCTTTTAAAATTTCATCGACACCCAGGGGGGTCGATACTACGCCGTTGGGAACCCCTGATCTAGATCAACGAACAGAAAAATGATTTCTTTTAAAATTGTTCAGATGGCAGATTCTTTTATTTCTTAAGTAAACAAAAAAATTGGTAGACTGAACACTGATATAATACTCATTTTGTGTGAAATCAATTCATTAATCACAAATTATATTTTCAACTGGAATTTGCAAATTCTATTATTTTATTATTAAAGAATTTTAATACTTAAATCAGGAATATGCAAGCATGGAAATCTTTACACACTATTTACAAACAAAGAAAAATTGCAAATAATCATCAAAGATTAATAAAAGCAATAATATCTGTATTTGTAATAATATATCTTACGTTTTTACAATAAGTATTGCATTACCATGAAAACTACGTATGCATTATTTTTTTCATTTTCTTTATAGTCTTTCGATTTACTGCTTCTTCAAAACATACTTCTTTATTGAAATGTTTTAAGTTAGAAAATATTCTGAACCGAAAGAAATCTCGCTTATTATACGAGCAAACATTTCCTTACATTTATCATTCTCAATGAAAAACCAATCAGTTCAGAAATCGGAAATAAGACAGTTCTGGATTTTTTTTCTAGAATTTGTGCAGTTTATGACTGAACACCAAGTTCCATAAACTCTTCTGAAAGATTTGGACATTATTTTATTACGGTTTATATTTTCACTAACAATCCAAAGCAAAAATCAACACGTACAGTCCAAATGGTGAACGGCTAAATAATCATTGGCAACCACTTAAGGGCGCTGCTCTGGGCGGGGTTACGCGTTTCTCTTTGATCTTTCGGCGAGTTTCCCTTTCTCTTATTCTAGGTTTCCTTGATCGGAAGTCTTTTCTTTTTACATATTTTACGCCCTCTTTCCAATCAGAGAGATTACTAAGGGTGCGGGGGCAGTTCCAACCATGGGCTGCATCCACACCCGTGGAGGGGGCCAGATGATGAAAGACGGGGATCACCGGGCCGGGGCCAATACCCCGAAAAAATCCGGGACCAGACTCGGGTCCTCCTGCGTTGCACGCCTACAGTGTTACCACTCGGCAGCTATCGGGGGTCTAGGTCGTTTTTTAAAGTTTATTCGACTTACGTCGCGAATCTTGGAACGAATTAATGACGTAAAGTGAGGTATGACTATTTAAAATTTTTTTCGTAATATTATCGATAAATTTTTCATCGCTTATTTTTTAAATATTCATAATAATAATATTGATATCTGCATATTTTTTATGATAGAATAAGAAGGCGATACTTTGTCTCATCGGAATTTCATTTTGTTCTATCGGTTTCCTTTTGATAGGTCCAGTAGGATTTCTTAAACTCAAATCGTAAGTAAATTTTACTATTTTTCGATTACTGGTTATAAATTTTGTGTTGAATCTTATAAAATCTGATTTATTAAAGTCGGAGGTTTACCATCCGGGAGAATTCGGATCCCACACTTCCAGTTTTTCGGGAGATCCGGCCTATCGAATCCCATCTTATAATTTCTGATTGGCCCAACCGTGGAGCGTGGTAAAGCTGTGGCTTACTACCCTGGAGGATCCGGATTCAAATTCAGGTCCCACACCTCCAGTTTTACAGGTGGTGTCCGGGCCCGGCTCGTTGAACCCCATCATGCGTGTTGGCCAGCCTGTGATGGGCTTTATGAGTGGCTGCCACCAGATACAATATATCCCACGAGGATATGATGGCATAATCTAACTAATTAACCCAATCGTGGATATTGACTATTCTATACTATGATGGGCTTTACTAATGGACACCACAAATAATATAGCTTATGTAATATGACGGCTTAACTACACTAACCTGATTTATTAACAAGCAATTCTGGAAATTGCCTAATTTCTGAAATGTCCTCCATTTTGGAATAATAAAAACACATACGAGATTAAAATATGTCACCAAAATCATTTCCAATAACATAATTTCTTTGCTGATTATCATTAAAATTCCTATAAAACAAAAGTTATTAGGGAAAGCTTCAGAAGTTTAACTATTCACCTTTTTTTAAATATCAACGAATTCATGTGAAAATTCTATATATTTTTCAGTAGGTATTACAAAAAGAGATACAATAAAGCACAAAATCATACAAGCCTTAAAGCAGAAAATATTACACTTTTCATTATTTTTCAGTAGGTATTACAAAGAGAGATACAATAAAGCACAAAATCATACAAGCCTTAAAGCAGAAAATATTACACTTTTCTTTTGAACAAAGTATAAATATAAATTTTTTATCGGAATTGTTTAATTTTAATATAAATTAAACAATTCCGATATAAAAATTTATATTTGTTTATATTATTTAATTTTATTATCAACAATCCTATATAAATCTCTTATTTTGTATAAAAAATAATAAAAATCTCAATATTTATATTTCTGATATCCAAAATCTAAATGTAGAATCCTTACCAAAATTGGATCCTGCAATTGCCAAAGCCAGTCCTGAATAGAACATTAGCAATCAATAAATTGTTCTTAAAGCTTCTAATAATGAGTTTTCCATTTTTATGGACTCTAGTGGTGGTAAAACTCAGCCAGAATACAGGACCTAGGACTGAATAAATAATCAAAAAATTTTATTGTTTTGATCATAACACAATATCCTATATTCTTGCTCAAACCACAAAGTCCATAACAAAGAGAAATCCTCACTATTGGAGGATTCAAGACAATTGTATTAACTATTTCATTTTTTATATTTCCATTGACACTCAATTTATATTTGAACTCCACATAAAGAAAGTTCTATATATTTTTAAGTACATAATACAAAGAGAAACACAATAAAGCACAAAATCAGACAAATCTTAAAGCAGGAAATATTACACTTTTCTTTTGAACAAAGTATTTTTTTATAAAGTTTAATATTTCCTGCTTTAAAGCTTGTCTAATTGGATGGCGAGAAATTTGTTTTTTTATTTTACAATAAAGCAGAGAAAGACTGATGTTTAAAGCACATATTGCACTAAACAAAAAATTTTTTTTCATAGAAATACTTTTGATCATTGCTATATAATTTCCTTATCTGCATACAATATTTACAGCTGAGATAGTTTCACAATAATAGCCAAAAATATTTCTTTGAATATGTTTACCTTAATATAAATAATTCAGCAGTTTTTAAACAGAAATACTAAAATTTATCATCAGTAAATACAGTTATAGTATTAATATCATTAGGCACACTTGTTAGATATAGCTTACAAGGGCCAAAGAAATTAAAGTAATTAAATTTTAGTATTCCTGCTTAAAGTGCTTGTTGAATTGTTATTTTATGAGAATAGACTTAAAAGTTTAAAATTATAAATTTTCCTGATGAGAGCTTTGCATGTCTTTGCATTTTAGTAACATGAATCTGGATTTTGAAATATACAGGGTGTTTTCTAGCACTCGTACTACCCTTTTTATCGGAAATGTGATGAGATAAGAAGTAGGGGAAAAAATTTTGATTACCAAAGTATATCTGAAGAATCGAAGAAGTAGGGGGAAAAATTTTGATTACCAAAGTATATCCGAAGAATCGAATGGGCATGATAAAAAAATTTTGTGGGCCATCGGAACTAGGGGCACAAGGGGTCAACTATGAAATCTCCAATGGAAGTGGCACAAGGAGTCAACTATGAAATCTCCAATGGAAACCAATGCCGATTTGGCACAAGAGGTCAACTATGAAATCTCCAATGGAAACCAATGCCGATTTTAACATAATTGGATAGAACTGTGAAAAACAAACAACTTTTGTTGGAAAGTTTTTTAATATTACTTACGGATTGTGAGATATCACAAAAAAAGATGCCGCCACATGTACTGAAAATATTTTAATATCACTTACGGATTGTGAGATATCACAAAAAAAAAGATGTTTTTAATATCACTTACAGATTGAGATATCACAAAAAAAGATGTCGCCGCATGTACCGCCGATTGGGCTATTCAAGCAGTAAGAAGAATAAAAATCAGACAGAGGGCATCTGTGTACATCCATGATACTCATAAAGGGCTGAAACAAGTCCAGAAATCCTTGTTCTTGAGTATGGCTCCATACTGAACTGTGATGGCAAAAGACTTGTCACGCCTGCGGTTTGAGTGCTGCTACTGAGTACCAGAATTCGCTTTTAAATCTGAATAATACTGCTCTTTGCTGCTTCAATAATGTTTGGCAATGTACACAGTTGCCCTGTCTGATTTTTATTCTTCTTACTGCTTGAATAGTCTAATTGTGCTTGAATAGTCTAATTGTGCTTGAATAGTCTAATTGGTCATACAGTGGCATCTTTTTTGTGATATCTCACAATTCGTAAGTGATATTAAAAACTTTCATAAGTTGTTTGTTTTTTACAGTTCTATCCAATTATGCAAAAACCGACATTGGTTTCCATTGGAGATTTCATAGTTGACTCCTTGTGCCCCTACTTCTGATGGGCCCACAAAATTTTTATCATGCCCATTCGATTCTTCAGATATATTTTGGTAATCAAAATTTTTTCCCCTACTTCTTATCTCATCATGTTTCCGAATAAAAAGGGTGGTACAGGTGCTAGAAAACACCTTGTATGTTAGTTAACAAGCTTTATTTTGTAATTATTTTAAGATATTGATATAATTTTATTTCAGGACACTATGGATGATAATAGTGGCATTAGTACTTCAAGGTATAGGATTTGGTGGCATATTATTACCTGCTTTCTTGCTTTGTATATCTGATACAATGTATGTACAAGTAATATATTTTAAAATATCTTTATTAATTAATAGTTTAATTTGTATTATTTTTTTTAGAAAAATTGGTTATCCAGATGAAACATCAACATATGGAATGATATCAGGAATCTATTCATCATCATCAGCATTAGGGTAAGATATAGTTTAAAATAAAAATAACTATTTATATAGCATTAGCTCAGTTAATCACAACTATTATAAAATTTATATTTTAGAGCCTTTATAGGACCATCTGTAGGAGGAATTATGATAGATACAATAGGATATATAAATGGAACATTAATTATATTTTGTTTATCATTGTTTATAGTAAGTAAAATTTTGATTGAAGTTATAAATCAGTGTTTCTCAACCTTTGGATCACATTAAATTTTTAATGGGTCATGAAGGAACTGGTAAAATACTGAACTAAAAATATATAAATAAATAAATAGCAAAATATTGTCTTAAATACATAATTTCAAAAATAATTATGAGGTTCTGAATAGTATTAATTTCTGGTACGTTAATGTCTTAAGTTAATTTTGACATTGTAAATGTAACTTAAGTCTATGCTCATATTTGTTACCCCTGTCCCGGCATTCATCGGCACATTCCCCTTCCAAGTTTTGCTAGCTTTGAATTAGTGTATAATTGTCAGTTGACAGAACAGCAATAAGAATAACTTTGTATGTACATTACCATTTTTCTAAGTAGTCAATATGTTCATTTAGTGTGTTAAAATTAGTAATTGTATTTTGTATTTTGTTGAAGTGTGTTTTTGTATTGAAGTGTAAGAATTACAGTGTATGTTTTACTTTACAGTTCATGGTTATATTTCGTTGTATGTAAGTAATACATCATAGTCCATTGTGCTATAAGTCAATCCAATTCGTTGCATGTAAGTAATACATCATAGTCCATTGTGCTATAAGTCAATCCAAGTACATATAGAATCATGCTGATATACTTCTTTTTTTATTTTATATTATAAAATAAACAATTGGGTTGCAGTACAATTTCAAAAAAATATGTTGGTTCGCAGAGTCAAAAAGCTTGAGAACCACTGTTATAAATTACATAAAATTATGAAGAAAGTAAAAGCAATATTCACTGGAATATATGTAGCATATGAATAACATCATTTTTTATTTAAAAAATTTTTGTCAATATGCTATTACATTATTTAGGAAACAATAAAATATAAAAGTTACAATAAAAATTAACACTTTTTTTTATCAGGAACAAAATACAAATAATCTTATAGTTTAAATATAGATTCCACAGAATTCAAAAAAAGTATTTATAGATTGAAATTCAAATGCTTTAGTTTGAAGTAGAAAGTGGTAGATTTTTCTACTATAAACAATTTAAATTACAAATACAGTCAAACCCTGATAAGACACCACCATCTGTTCAGCGACGATTTTGGCGGTTTATCGAAACATGTGTATTGTAGAAATGAAAATGAACTCCGAATTTATTAAATTTAATAAAATACAGTACATCTATGTTTAGCATTCAAACTTAACATTTCTAAAAAACTGTACTTTGCAGTATAGTATATGTACAGTACTATATAGAAAACATGTTCATCTGCCGTTCTGATCCTCTAATTTGAGTTCTCTGTAAAACACAATGTACACAGCTTACTGTACAGTATCCTTATTTGCTTTTGAGTTCTCTATAAAACACAATGTACACAGCTTACTGTACAGTATCCTTATTTGCCGGTAATACAATAAATGATGGAAACAATCTGGTTCTTACTATCTTAAATTTTCTACAATCTAGGTGTGAATCAGGCTTAGAAAGACACATGAGTAACTGTTAACTGCATCTCTCCCAATCGCTGGTTACAAATGATTCCAGAGAGCTTTTAATACTGTGTATACAGTACTGATGAACTTCAGGATTTAAGTCACCTTACATGTCTCTAGCGGATTAACAAGGACAAATACAATACCAAAACGAATATTTGTTTAGACGTTTCTACTGGCGGATGGCATCTTATTGGGATTTGCCTATTCCATTAACATAGGGAAGATCCGTTCCGCCAAATTTCTTAGTGGTCAGAGAGAGTGGCAGCTTAACAGGGGGTATCTTATCGGGGTTTAATTGTAATTATGTTTGATCATTAAAAAACATTGATTTACACATTCCTGATCTCATTTGTGAAGCATTCCAGTAAATTAGTATTTTTCCATTTATTTATACAGTAGATTCCGCTTAATTGGGACAGCCGCATAATTGGGCCAAATCTCAAAGAATGGAAACCAAACTAATAAACTAATACATAATTTAAACACTTAATTGGGATAGTAGCAGAAAAGGAATTTTCAATTTTTCATATATTTTAGGGATTTTTCGAAAAGTACGGCAACACTACATACACTAATACTTGTGAGCTTTTTTAAAAAATTCCTTATATAAAAATTATAACAGCATTTTATTGTACCAATAATTTTTCAGGTTAAACCTTTCTACAAGACAAAATACGTAATTTTTCAGGTTAAACTTTTCTACAAGACAATACAGACTAACACAATGGAGCAAGTCGTTTTTTCGCTTCCTTTTAAATACACATTGATGACACACTAATATAAACATCCATTCTTCAGTAAAATTATAAGTAAACTAGCTGTAATACCCGGCGTTGCCGAGTATTATACAATATATGCTGTTAATTGAACCAATTAAAAGTTTCATCTTTAAGAATTTCAATATAAAGTTCCTATTATAATGTGAGGATTTTTATTGTAAGCTTTGCTATTTTAATTATTCTGATCATTATCGAATAATTAAAATGTAACTGTAATTTTACAGTATATTTGTTGCTATGTTCACTTTCATAATGTTTGTCATCAGATTCTTGTACAAATTTTTTGAAATTTTCTAAACATCAAAAATAAAATGTCTTGTTCATATATATAAAAGTTTTCTACTAGAACACACTTTTGTATTTACATAAATTTGTAAACAGCAATCTGATTCTTGATAGAAATTCATTTTTTCCTAAACTGATATAAAAAGTATTAAAAGTAGAAAATAGAAAAATTTTAATTTTTAAATTTATTACGTCATTATGTATTTTATTTTATGCATTATGCGTGTATTCAAACAAGAAATCAGCTATTTTTTTATATCGGTGATGGCATATCAGTACAATATCTGATGGCAGATGCATGCCAAAATTTGCATCTGACAAAATTTTTGTGGCATACATAGAAAATTTGTAAAATTATAATAAATTTTATTTAAAGATATTCAAAAATATCTATTAAACTTTAATTTAGAAAAAATAATTTCTGAAAAATAAAACTGGTTAATAACAGAAAATTCAGAAATTTGTATTGATGTCAACATGAAAAATTATAAACTAAATATTAGAAAGATATCACAATTTAAGCTACAAAAACACAATAGATAATGCAAATAAATTTCTAAAAATATTAAATAAAAATATGATTCTTAACACACATTCATCTTACACGGTATCGCTCTATAAACAAGTTTAAACGTGCACATATAACATAAAAATTTTTAACTAATAATATTTAAAAAGCTAAAAATAAATAATGCAATTAAAACATTAACACTCCAAGGAACAAGTTTTGTTTGATTTTGACACATGGATTTTTGAATTCTATAAGAATTCTACTTCTCGTATAATAATTCAAACAATTTCAACAGATATAATTATATTTAAATTCATAAAGTATCTCACATCTTAGATTTATTCTAGAATAAAAAATCTTTTATTTCCTATTATCATTAATTAGATTAAAGAATTTGAATAAGGAAATTCTTTCTTTTAACCTATTGAAAAATTTTCTCTTTTGGATTAAAAAGAAATTTCTATTAGAAAAAATTTGTATAAAATAAAAGAAAGAATAAACTTTCATACAAATTCTGCTTAATAAGAATCTAGATTTATTTTCTAGAGAAACTGATATTTTTTCTTGAAGTTTAGTTAGATATTCCTGTTATAGAAGAGTTCTTTAAAGGTTTAAATATGAAAATGTGAATATTCCAAGTTTTCCTAAAAAATAAGTGATGATTTAAATTTTTATTATTTTTTCTGATTAATTAAACAGAATTTCATTATTCAGAAAACAAACAAATTATTTTAAATTTTTTTTTAGCAAATTAAAATTATTTATAATAGATTATCTCATACAAAATCATTTACGTAATCTTAGAACAATAAGTAGCTTCTCAGCTCAAACAGTTG
Organism: Olivierus martensii; assembly: GCA_000484575.1. Classification (NCBI taxonomy): domain Eukaryota; kingdom Metazoa; phylum Arthropoda; class Arachnida; order Scorpiones; family Buthidae; genus Olivierus; species Olivierus martensii. The sequence goes on from AYEL01077754.1 coordinate 21,635, forward strand.
CTCATTTGATGTATCTAGATTGAAAGTATTTGTGTTTCATGCTTAATAAGTAACTAAATCATATTTCCACATATTTGCATCAATAATAAACTGTGTCTATTATTCTTAGTTATCATTATATTGATTTTAAAGTTGAGTACAACAATTAAATGTAACAAGATAAAAAAATCCATTAGAAAAAAACATCAATTCAACACTCCAAAAAATGAGATAAGCTATTGTTTGCATCAAAATGAGTTAATTATACTGTGCTGTAACCATCAAAAAAAATCCTTTTTATAAGTTTTAGATTAGAATTAAAGAAAATTAAGTAAATAAAGTAATTAGTTTTCTGAAAAATGCATTAAATTTAACAGAATTTTATTTATATACTCTGTAATTATTCTTTGAATTTTAAAATTTCTGCTTAGATATAATAAATTTATAATTTGAAGGTGATTTAGAATATCTGTAGAAGATATTATGTTAAAAATCATTATTTCTTAGTTTCTTTAAATTGAGTTATCGGTAATATAATTAAAAAATAATAGAATACTATAAATACAGAATTTTGTGAAAAACATTTTTGATCTGTAAATGTGAATGTTTCCAAAGCAGCTAAGGATTTTAATTAAATTTAACAGAAATTAATTTGGCTTTGAGAATATTTTATGAAATAGGAACAGAAAAACATCTGCTTTCCAATAGAACTGTGATAAAAAAAAAGGTTTAACCCTAAGCTCAGTAGCAGAGGGGGGAATAAACATATTTTTATCATTTCATAATTTGATTGCACAAACTATTTATTAAACTCATTCTAATTAATATTACTATAATAAATATCATTAAAAGAAATGCATATAAAAGCAATTCCTGACTTAGATCTGATATATATGGATCTGTTCTTATATATTTATTAGGATTTTTAGGTAATGAGTCTGGCCCAAGTCCCAACATAAACCAAATTCTGTCATTACAAATTTCAAAAATTTATTTATTCATAAGTGCTGAAAATTATTTTATCTTTGAATTTGTAAAATGCATTCAAAACATTGCTTTTTATGCAAATTGTTTATAATTTTATTAAACTGTCTGTTTAGTAGAAAGTGTCAAAAAAGTTTTAGAAGAAAATTTCACATCATCCAAATTTGAGTTGAAAGGTAAAAAAATAAAATAAAAAACCTGCCACGGAAATTTATTTGCAACTGATGGAATGGAAAACCAAATAGAAGTACAAATTTGATGTTGTGAATGAACAACTAAATAATTATAATGTATGAATTAATATGAATCACCATGTTTATTCCTAATAAAATTGTTTGTCCAATTTGATTCATGCAGTATTTGATAAATTAATATGAAAATTTATAAGAATTTTCATATTTTAAATAATTCAAATTGATGATAATATATCCATTTTAAGAATAAAAAGAGAGAGTTCTTGGCTTATAAGTTCCCATTTGAATTCCTGTGTATGAGAGTTTTTTCAAATATGAAGTAATAAAAAAAAAATCAAAAATATATGCATTAATTATATAAAATAAATGCAAAACATTCATAAATAGGTATTTCAAACCACATACTTAACTATATAATACAGTATGACTGAATTCGTAGCAGAAATTCTGTAATCTGCTACAAAATCAGAAAAATCAAAATGACAGCACAAAAGTAGCATGCACTCTCGCCACCATGGATTTACCAATACATTATGTAAATGAATTTTATTTTTAGATTATGATAAGTGCCTAATTTATCTGTTAAAAACTCATCTACTTATCTGTTAATAATAATAAAGAATAAAAATTTTTTAACATTTATATGACAAATATTTTCATTACTTTAGATAAATAAATCACTTTTTCATTATAAACTTTTGATTTTGTTAATCTTTAATTAATTTTATTATGGTAAATTTTCATTGCCAAGAATGGAGCCTCTATTTTTAACATCTATGAAAAATTGATTCTTGGTTTATGATTTCTAACTTTACGAACTCACTTCAGGAATGAGTTAACTCATAAAATTACCTGTATAGCAGAAAAATGTCCCAATGTTATTAAGATATATTGCAGCATATATCTGGAGACTAAAAATGATTGCTTTATTAATCTCAAATATAATGAAATTAATTTATGATAGCACACTAATACAAATAAACAAGCCTATGGGAAAAGTTGTTCAGAATTGTATATTAAATGCAAAAACAAGCCAACTTCTCTTCATAAAAATAATTTTTTTTCAAAACTTTTGATTAATATAAAGGTATTTATAATAATTTTATAAATATATACATCAATGATTTTTTTTATGAATTAGAAAATAATTCGATAAATTTTCATTGCCAAGAATGGAGCCTCTATTTTTTACATCTATGAAAAATTGATTCTTGGTTTATGATTTCTAACTTTCCTCACTTCAGGAATGAGTTAACTCATAAAATTACCTGTATAGCAGAAAAATGTCCCAATGTTATTAAGATATATTGCAGCATATATCTGGAGACTAAAACTGATTGCTTTATTAATCTCAAATATAATGAAATTAATTTATGATAGCACACTAATACAAATAAACAAGCTTATGGGAAAAGTTGTTCAGAATTGTATATTAAATGCAAAAAAAAGCCAACTTCTCTTTATAAAAATAATTTTTTTTCAAAACTTTTGATTAATATAAAGGTAATTATAATAATTTTATAAATATATACATCAATGATTTTTTTTATGAATTAGAAAATAATTCTAAAAGATAGCCAATGCCTAAAATATTCAGACAATAAATTATTTTTTGAATAAACAATAAAATTAAATATTTATTCTTTAAAGAACTACGACATGAATTGAAAAGAATCAGTTTCAAGTGTTTGAAATTATTCTGGAATAAATGCAATTGTTATTTTTTCCTTTTATTGAATATTATGCTTTTATTGAAATTTTTTATTATTTTATTAAATTTTATTTCTTTTTTTCAATTTATAAAATCAAAAAAATATAAACAAAGATATAGTTTTGACAGTATTAAACATTATTGCCAATGCAAAATTTCTAGAAACTTATAATGAGAAATTCTATCTATTCACATCCACAAATCATATTTATACAATTAATTTATTCTATCAGTATTGATTAGAATTTCCTGTAAATCTTTTATTTGCAGAATTATATACATGTGGTTTGAATAAAAATTACAATTTTTATATAACTTCCAACATTATATTTGACAATAAATAAATTATTGTCAAATATATTTATTTACATACGTAAATAAATATATTTACATTTATATTTATATTACGTAAATGTTTTATTTCTTTTAAATCAAATTTGGTTTAAACATATAAAAGAATAACAAGACAGAGTCAAAATTAACTGTTCAAATTATTTTCTTTAAGCAAAAAGATGCATTCTATCATAAAGTTTTCATGTACAGTGTGTGCCAATATTAAGAAAATTTATTCTAGTGAAAAAATATACAGATGTGAATATTTTATCGTGAAAATTTTTTGATTGAATTCAAAAGAAAAACTATAGATATTTTTTATTTATAACTTAAACAGGTATATCGTGAATAATCCTTCATAGTTTCCTTCTTTTTCAAACTTTTTAATCCATTCATAAATGCTTTGATAAAATATTTAGATCCAAAAAAAGTCCATTCGTAAATGCTGTTTTTAAATCAAACAATGAATTTCTCTGATTTTTGCCATCCTCTTTATATAAGAATCTTGCAATTCAACAATTTTTTTCTGCAGAAATTAGAGAGAAGAATTGTATTTTCATTATTTATACTTACAAGTAAATATTAATTATATATATGCATATAATTATAATTAATATATATTAAAAATGAAGATTACTTTTATATGTAAATAGAATATTATCATCAAATATAACATTTTTACACTAACTATAATATTTTTATGGAATACAGATTATGATTGTCTTGATTTATGATGATTCATGTAACAGACTAAACTGAGTACAAAGTATATCTTTACTTCCCACAAAATTAAAAAGTACAGAAATATAAGAAACACATCTTAATACAAGAGCAGAGGGTACCAGACTGAGTTAGCCAGTGTAGTTACATAAATATTCTCGAATATCAATAACTTTTGAAAAAACAACTGCTTAACATAAATACTTTGTATTACATAAACTGATTGCTTTATTAATCTAAAATCTAATGAAATTAATTTATGATAGCACACTAATACAAATAAACAAGCTTATGGGAAAAGTTGTTCAGAATTGTATATTAAATGCAAAAAAAAGCCAACTTCTCTTTATAAAAATAATTTTTTTTCAAAACTTTTGATTAATATAAAGGTAATTATAATAATTTTATAAATATATACATCAATGATTTTTTTTATGAATTAGAAAATAATTCTAAAAGATAGCCAATGCCTAAAATATTCAGACAATAAATTATTTTTTGAATAAACAATAAAATTAAATATTTATTCTTTAAAGAACTACGACATGAATTGAAAAGAATCAGTTTCAAGTGTTTGAAATTATTCTGGAATAAATGCAATTGTTATTTTT
>AYEL01077755.1:0-56438 GCA_000484575.1 Olivierus martensii
CATTCTAATTTCGACTGTATTATGAATTTTTAATAGAACACTATAGAACCGGCGTTCCTTAGAATTCCGTTATACATTGGAACTCTGCCTGAAGAGGGTCGTTTGACCGAAAGCGTTTGCGGATTTTAAGTTAAAAATAAACCTTTTACTTCTACTGCAAGTTGTGCTTATTCTTTACGTATTATAAATATTCTCACCCCACAGTTCACGTGCCCTCAGGGTCATGCCCCCATACATCACTGGATGCGGGATTACCACCTAAAATAACATCCTAAAGTGGAATTTACGATGAAAGAGCCAATTAAGAGTACAACGCTATTTGGTAAATCGAATTTCTCATCACAATTCATACTTATGCTAATGATGTAATTAATAAATTCTATGATTGGTCGATGCAATTCAATGGATTCAAGTCTCACACCTAACAATCTGATATATCGAAAGCCTCCTTTTTTGTTTCTATAATGTTGTTAAGATAATGTATAGTATTCTACTAGAATTTAGTTGTGAACAAGTTCATAAATTTTTAGTATTTCTAACTTCTAACCAAATCCAACTCATGATGGCTGGATTCAAATCAAATCCTGTTGTCATTCGAGGATTACCTATATATCAAAATCTGTGATTCCTATTTGAACTATTTTTATATAATACTTGATAATGGCAAAGTCAAACAATATAAAGTTACATAATACCATTCTATTAAATTTTTAATAATCCAAAGCCAATGAGTAACCTTTTTCCAAAATTTTTATAGCGAATAGTTATTTAACCTGGAAATTTTTGCCTGCATGATTTATTTTTTTTATATTCTAGTCATTTTTAACATTAAAATTTAGAACAAATGAAATTTTTAATATTTTTTTTCTTAGCATATTTACTTTTTTAAAATAATCATAAAATAGAATCACATACTTAAAAATATGTTTTAAAAAAATATATATCAACTAATTTTAATCCTAAATGTAGTTCACCATTCATAAGTTCATATAAAATTACCTATTTTAAAACATTTTTATAAGTATGAATTGAAAAGAAATATACTAAAATTTTAATAGTTACTATTTGAAAGATTTGCTTGTTCTGTTCTTCGTAGTTGTAGCCTATTAATATATATCATATTTAAAGCTTTATTCATTTCTTTCTAAGACTTGTAGATATGATATAATAGATACATTTTATTTTGTCTATTGAAAAAATAGAATATTAAATAAAAAAAATGATTTAAATCATTTTCATCAAGTATAATTAAACTTGTAAACTTTTTAAACAGTTTAAATTATATTAAAAACAGAATATATATTCTGTTTTTAATACTGTAGTTACAGTTCTTTTATAAGGAAGAGAATTAAATTTAATGAAAGCTTTAATCATGTTTGCCTCAATCACAGTTTCCTTCTTTTTGTTATATTCCACTCATAAAATTAGGTCAGTCATGAAAACAAATGAAAGGGTAAAACAATTCTATTTATATATACACCTTTCTCTTTTTATGAGAAAAATCAATGATGAACCGTTTTAATTTGTTACTGCATAGTACGTTTTCCCATTTGAAATATGTGTGTGTGTATACAGTATATATATATATATGTCAAATAGATAAAAAATTTCTCAAATTATTCAGTGAAATTTAACATTTTAATTTGTTACTGCATAGTACGTTTTCCCATTTGAAATATATGTGTGTGTGTATACAGTATATATATATATATATATGTCAAATAGATAAAAAATTTCTCAAATTATTCAGTGAAATTTAAATTCATTATTGATATACTGTTAATCAAAAGTAATTTTCTTATATTTGGAAAATAAAATTTTAAAGGTTGAAGATATTCTGCCACTTTATAAAAATAAAAAACTCTGTCTAATGATAGACTTTTTTTTTTTCTTTTTGACTTTTACAATTATAAACTTTTAAATTTTTTATTATAATTTTCTTTGTTTAAATTTAAAAGAATGAAATCATACTAATCTGTATTATTAATTATAACAACTTGTTAATATTAAACTCAGTCGAAAGATTTTCATTATTGAGTTTTGTTAGCCTATCGATACCATTATCTAAACGTTATTTTTGAAGTTATATATCAAAATGAACTTGATAAAAAATTTAGCTTTATAAATAAATAAAAATTCCATTTAATATTAATTATTCAATATATAGGACTAATGGTAAACCATTGAATTTATAATGATGGTTGAAAGTAAATGACGTTATAGAAAAATTAATAACCTAAGTAAACCTTGTACTTTTTTATCTTGTAGCAATACCAATAGAATTTTTAATTGCTTAAATATTTACTTTCTTCTTACATCATCATACTTTGAAGTCTTTTTATCTTTAGACAGTAATAGATGTAATTATAAATCGTCTTTCGGTTATGAGATTAGCAGATATATTAAAGAAAATTTAATTGCAAATAATGCAAATATTTTATTTAAAATGATAGGAAATTTGGAGTTTAATTTCATTAAATATTTTTAAATCTTTAGTTCTTAATTCTTAATATTTTATATTCATTCTTTTTTTCTATATAATATAGGAATACCTATTTATACAAATTTTGGCTTTAAATAATCATTATAATTTAGTATATAGTACGGCTGCATTTATGTATGTAGGCATATGGTACATTTAAATTGCAATATTGCAAGAATAATTACGACATTATCATCACAATAGTTACTATTAAAAATAAAGTTATTGTATACTATAAAAACTGTCATAATATATATTGAAAAGATTCATTATATTATGATAGCTATATCATATCCCCGACTATTATATTATTAATGCAGCATATAATGTTTTTAATTTTATCATGATAATTATGTAATAATTTATATAAATCTAGGAGTCAAAATTTGATAGTCTGGTTTAACACAATCAAAATTGTCATTATATAATGGAGAGTGAATTAAATAATTATTTTTAATATGAGAAATAAACATAAATTGAATGATATTTGATATAAATATAAAATTTGAATTAGATTATTTTCTGTTGTTAATAGTTACTCATTAAAAATTCAAAGAACTATCACGGAAATTTATAATTTCAAATGCAGGTATTGATTCATTTAAAATTGCTGTATGTTTTTTTACAATATTGTTCGCAAATTGGAAATTGTTTTTAGTCAAAGCTTTAAATATTTAATTTAGTAATTTATAGCTAATCTGCACAACATTTAAATTAAATATTAAGTAGCTTAAATTTCTTTCTAAGTTTGTTATAATCATTATAAAGAACCAAAATATTATTAGGCCTATATATTTTTTATTGATTAAATGTTTTCTTTGTAATTTTATCAATAATCACTTTCCTTTGCTGCTTTTTAATACAAATGTTAAAATATCAATTTTTGTAACCTTTGATACATAAAAACTTCATTTCAAAATTATAGTACTATATAGTTTTTCAATTATATTATATTAAATAGTTTTAATTTAAATATTAATATCATGTAACTAACACAAAAGAGTTTGAATATTTTAAGTAAAAACGAAAAACTATATTATTTTCAAAAATAATTCAATTGAAAATTCACGTAACTAACACAAAAGAGTTCGAATATTTTAAGTAAAAACGAAAAACTATATTATTTTCAAAAATAATTCAATTGAAAATATTTTTGGTTTTTTATCATAAATTAAACGACAATAATTATGTAAATTTACATGTTAAATTTTTTTTTATATCAAAATATCGAAGGTATGGTTAGTCTACAATTTAAGTAGATCATATAATAATATATTTTTATATTTTCTTTGTTATAAATATTTTTTCAATTTTATTTCCAGAGTCAGATTTCTTGTTATTTATTTCTATATCATATTACAACTGTTTTTATTTTTTTTTAGATTATTACTCACTAAGACTCAGTGCAGGAACTATTTCAATTAGTTCTTGCATTAGAGTTTAGTGAATAATAATCTAAAAAATTAGCACGATGAAAATAAATATAGTTAATATGACACACTTGATTGAAGATAATAATATCTATTGCCATATTTTCATATTGCTTTTGTTAATACAACATTGTTTTAGCTCTTTAAATGTTAAATTGTTAAAAGTGCACTAACAAAACTTTAATTTTATTAGCAATGTTAAATTTTATAATACAGAATTTAATATAGCCTAATATATTGCTGCAAGTATGTAAATTTAGTGCAACATTACTTTGATAAATTGCATCAAAATCAATTTTTCATTCAAAATTTTGTTGCAGTTTCAATAATAGTGTTACAGTAAGTAAACTGATTAGATATTCATGAATTGAGATTTATCATTTTATATAGATAAAACTAAAAATTTCATTATTTTTATGGCCCGTCTTAATCTATAGAAATGACAAGTATTTTGTTTAAGTAATCTACGAAATTATTAATGTTTCCTGTCACACCTCTGTTATCTATTATATGACAAATAGAATGATAAATTTACTTTAAAATCTTGAAAAATTTTATCATTTTCGAAATATTTTCAATTTCCTTTTGTAAATTATTAAAGAATTATATTTTTATAGTTATTAAATAATAAATTTATATAAACAGAGTCAGAATTCTTGTTATTTATTTCTATATCATATTACAACTGTTTTTATTTTTTTTAGATTATTACAAGGTCTACCTGTATTTTAGTTTGTTTTAACAGAATTAACCAATATTTTTCTTTTATCTACAATATTTTTTAATTTTCAAATTTTTATAGCTTAAGAAAAATTCTATTTTATCCAAAAATTTCCAAAACATCATTTATTGGATCAGATAATTGAAATGGGTTTGATAAGTTAGACTATAAAATCAATAGGATGAGATAAAAAAATCCAAATTCTATTAAGTCATTCAAATATAAACAATGTTTGTTTATACATAATTTTAAAGATATTTCGGCAAGTGAAAAATTTAGGACCCGCCATCAAAAGGGCATTTTTTTCAAATTTCAAATAAGTATTAAAATTTCTAGTTTAGTTATAAGTCAACAGATTGAGTTACATTTGTATAATTTTTATTAATCATTAAATTTAGTTATTTCTAAATTTGTAATTCTAGGGTTATTTGGCTGTTATTTAGTTTGTATTGGTTAATGTAAATATGTTCATTTATAGTATGCATTTTTATGTGAATACTATATTTATCATGCTTTTGTTCTGTCTTTGATACCCTGCAGTTTAAAAGGGAAAATATGTGAATTTTTAATAATATATTTATAAAAATATATTAGTTTGAATAAAAGAAAAATATATACAGTCGATTCCACTTAATTGGGACAGTCATGTAATTGGGCCAAATCTTAAAGAACGGAAACCAAACTAATAAACTAATACATAATTTAAACGCTTAATTGGGACAGTAGCGAAAAAGGAATTTTCAATTTTTGATATATTTTAGGGATTTTTCGAAAGTATGGCCACACTACATGCACTAATACTTGTTGTATGCTTTCTTAAAAAAAATCCTTATATAAAAATTATAACATTTTATTGTACCAATAATTTTTCAGGTTAAATCTTTCTACAAGACAATACAGACTAACACAATGGAGCAGTCATTTCTTCATGTGCTATTACATACACATCATTGACACGCTGTCGCTGCACTAATATAAACATCCATTCTATAGTAAAAGTATAAGTAAATATCATCGTTGATAAATAATGCGTAACAATACTGTATTCAGCAACACTAGCGTGATGAGAATCAGTTATCTATCGTCATGAGTCTGGCAAATGTGCGTCTGCTTAAGAGTCTACTGTTACTATACCCTAGCATGATGAGAATCAGTTATCTATCATCATGAGTCTGGTAAATGTGCATCTGCTTAAGAGTCTACCGCTACTGTACCTAGCGATATTCATTTACAGTGTTGATTTTATTTAAAATTAAATCTTGCCAAGATGTCAAGAAAGGATACACTTTCAAGTAAAATTGCTTTGGCTGGATAAAATAAAAAGTCAGCCATTTAATACAAGCCATACTCACTGAAATAAACCTAAATCTACCATAGCGCATCTCCTACAACAAGAAAATCAACTGTATGAGGAGTGGGACACCTCCAACAAGAAAATCAACTGCATGAGGAGTGGGCATTACAGAAAGAAGTTCCAGAAACATCCAAAAGAAAGCTAATGGAAAGGATCCAGAAGTCAAAGAAGCATTAGATCAATGGATTTCTATAGTTAGTGTGAAAAGGATCCAGAAGTCAAATAAGCATTAGATCAATGATTTTCTATAATTAACAGGCGAGGCGTGAATATCAACGGCCCAGTGTTGAAGACGAAGTCAGAGGAGATTGGTAAAAAACTAATAATTAGGTACCTATTTTAATAAAGCATTAAAATAAGTACCTAATTATTATTATTTTACCTACGAATTACATATTTTATTTCAGAATTTAGTATTACTTCAATTAATTGGGACAGCTGCTTAATTGGGCCAAAATGGCTTAGTCCCAACGTGTCCCAATTAAGTGGAATCTACTGCATATTAAAAAGTAGAAGTTTCTATATATTTGAATTATAAAATTATTATTATTTATCAGAAGTTTGTTATCTTATTTACAATTTTAAATTTATAAATTGCATTAAGCATATTCTAGATTTATGATGCATTTTCTGCTAAACCATTTCAGTTTACACATGGTATGAGGTTGTTTTTACTCTTTGTGTTTGAGGCTATAAAACTCGCATGATCTGGTGAAAACAACTTTTACTTACAATGGCTTCTAGTATGAATAAACAAAAAATGTGTTCAATAATTGATGTTCCTCTGCCTTTAATTGAATTTGGAACATTTCATATTATGATATTTTGCCAAAAATGTCTGAATTAACAAATTTTACAAATAATTTGTTTGATCTTAATAAGAAATGTGCAATAAACATTCACCTACATTAAAAATATATTTTTGATTGTATTTGTGCATTATCCAACATTTAAATGTCAACAAAAATATTAACTTGCTGCATTATGTACAATCATACATATGCACATATTTTTAATAAAAAACATTGAAAAATCAGTAAGAACATAATCTTTGTTAGAAATAAATATGACACATCATGCAGCTGGCAGGATGAGACTATGGCAAACTGAGCAAACATAACTCAGCAAATCTTATGATCTTGTATGGAGAAGTCAAAAATCTTTCAATTTTTAACTGCCTAATACTTTAAACAATCATTTTCTTCAAAATTTTTTAATAATTTTGGCTTATACAAAAATATACATGATATTTAAATAATACTTTGCACACATAAAAATATTAGATATTTTTTATAAGTATTTTCAGTGTTTTCATATTGCAATCCCTATTAGAATGACATTCATCTTTGTATAATTTTTACAAAAAATAAAAATAAACATCCAGATATTGCTAACTATTCTGTTCTTCTGGAAAAAATTGGCATTTGTAATATACCATACATATACAACATAGAGGCTATGAAAAAATCCATCTCACAATGAGGCAAATGCTATTTTTAAGCAAGATATAGGATAATAATATAGTTGTGCATTGATTTCTATATAATTTCATATTATTAAAAATTTCTCATAAATAATTGTGTTACCTAATATTACTGATAGCCAATATATGTTAGTATAATGTTTATCATAATTTAAGTAGTAATAATTAAACTTATTGGCTTGAAGTTAACTAAGCATCAATTATTGATACATTATAAATGATATTTTTTAAAATCAATTATAATAAACTAATAATTGAATGTTTTATATTATGAGCTATTGTCATATAAATTTATTATAAAAATTTCTCCATTTTTAATTTTCTAGATGGCTGAAATGATTCTTTACACTCTAATAACATTACGATGTAAGCATAGAAATGAAGAAAGAGAGCCAATACTTCAACACTGACTGTTCCTATTTCAGATTTTTATGTAATAATGATTGTACCTTGATTTTATTCATTTTGCATGTTTCAGTTGCTATTTGATAAAACTGCAACAATTACTTTAATCTATTCCATTAATATGATTTTTAGATAAGCTATCATTAAAAATATAAATTTAAACCATCAATTTCCATTAGAGACAAGAAGAAGAATTTTTTTTTAATAGAACAATCACATAAGACTTTTGACAAGTTTTTGTAAATTTGTGACCAGAAAACAATCTCTTTATACAGATTAAAACAAGTGGATTCCTATAAGTGTTCAATAGACCTTTGAGATCAGTAATTACTACTATTTATACTTTTTATTAAGATTTAAAGAAAAATTATCATCAAATTTTCTTTAAATCTTAAAAAAAAATTCTAATTATTTTTAAATAGCCCTTATACACTAATAGACAGAAGGATGAAAAAATAAATATCCAAAATGTACATCTAGAATTTTACTGTATATATCAGTGGCAGCCAAACTTCATATCACTGTGAACCACATAGGAGAATCTTATATATTCAAGATCCACATTTTCTTTCTAGATCAATGAGAACACCATCAGTTTTTCGGATAATCTTAATAATGATTTCAAAAATTGTTTATTTCTGTATAGATGCATACTACTTTTTAAAATAGATAAAAATAATATATCTGTAATTTGTTTAAATTAAATATTTATTTACTATTGACTCTCATAGTATGGAACCACCTTGAAGATATCAAAGAGCTGCATGTAGCTCACAAGCCACAATTTGGCCACCTCTAGTATATATGTTTGTGAATAAGAGTCTTGTATTCCTACTCTATAAAAAAAAATCTCTCTTTTCTTGTCCCTGACTGAAGTCAATGATTTAAATTGACCTTTTTAATGACAGATTATATAGTTAAATCACCATTCCCAAGATCATCTTTTGTTTCTCACATTACCAATATTTATTTATTAGAAGATAAATAATGTTTAAATTATTTATTTTTAATAAATAATGTATAAAATTTACAAAAAGACATTTTAAAATTATCTTTCAATTATTACAGAATAGCAATTAAAATATACAAAATGCATTTAATTCAGATTTTAGCTATCATCATTATGCCATATATTGTATATTTATTGTATTTATAATTTTGATCATCATCATTTTTAAATATTGTAATTTATTGAATTACTTGTTTTGATGATGATAAAAAGATATTTTGAAACAACTAAATTTATATACTGGTATATAAATTATTTTATTACTAATCCAATAAATTTAAAAAATTAAACATATGTATAGTTATTATTTATGTTTTATGTTTTTGTATTAATGATCTTCCACTAATTTATATATTCTAAAATTAAAACTAATTTCCATTAATCTAATAATTTTGTTTTCATTATTTTAATTATTACTCTAATTGCCATATATAGGAAACAAAAAATCAGTTTTACAAGATTTAAATTATATACAGACTGACTTCAGCTGTTTCTGTTTAATGATTTAAAAAAATGTTAAATTAGAATTCCATTACAATTTTTTAAAATTATAAAGGAATTCTGATTTGCCATTAATTAAAATTGTTCATTAAAGTAAAATACCAGAATCTATAAAATTGTAAATGAAAATAGCAATAATTAATATCATATTTAATTCATAATTATTGTAAATCAAGAAAGATTTTTTTACCTTGAATTTTATATCATCTTCCATATTGTTTCTGGTTTTCCAGTCAGTTGGAATTATGGTATTCAAGTTTTTAATTCTTTTTTTTCATATTTCAATTTGTTTCTTGAAATTATTTTTTTTTCCTCATTCACTGTTTGTTCGTTTTGGATTATTTTATTTATTACTGTTCGTTTTCCCCCCTCTCTCTCCTGTTTCCTTTCCTTTATCTGTTGCTTCAGCTTTTGGTTTATCTAGCTCTTCTTGTTTCTTTTTCTTCTTTCTTCCATTACTCCTCTACTTTGTTTCTGGTTGTTTCTTCTTGTCTTTGCTCTTTAGTTTTTCTGTTTTTTCTTAGTTTACTTGTTTCTTGGATTTTACTTTTCTCCTTTTGTTTGGGGCCCTGTTGTTGATCTCATCTTGCTCTTATTAGTTTTCCTCTCCCTTGTTAGTGTGTGTATTTGTATTGTGTGACTCTTGTATTTGTTCTGCTTTTATTTTCTTTTTGTCTTCTGTGCATTTGTATATTGTCCTGGTTACTTCTTTACTTCTTTGGAAATCTCTGCCATATCTTCTCTTTTGTTGCCAATTGTGCAAACTCCATTTGCCAATTTTTGACCTCTCATGGATATAGATATATCCTTAATATTTCCCTTGTTGCTTTTTTCCTTTACTATTTTGGAGATACCAGCTAGGTTAGGTTGGATTTTTCTAATCTGTGCTCTTTATCTTTCTTTCTTTTCTCCTGTGTGTGTAAGGAGATTACTTTATCTAGAATGTTACTAGAGCATCAAATTTTGCAGTTAAAATAAAAATAAATAGTTTATGCAAAAGTAAATTAGTTTCTCTTGCCTGCAATAAATACTTTAAGATAAAGTCGTGTGTCTAAAACAATAATAATCTTGTCTTGCAAATGCATTTTAGTGCCACTTTGTGATGATAAGAGGCTCTAATAAGATCTCTTAAAATATAAAATATTTTTTTATAAAGTGTCTTCTCCGCTTTGCCTAGATTCATTTAAGCAGGTTTCCAAGAGAAAATAGAAGAACCTTAGATATTTACATAAGATGATTTCAAAAACAGAAAAATAGAAGAATTTTTCATTTAACCCAGATCTACATGACAAAGCAATAGTTGTCTTTTCATTAATGTCTATACAGTTACACTTTGTAGAAAAAATGATCTTTCTTCTTATAGTTCAACTGTACATTGTTCAAGAGAACAGGAAAGAGCCACACTACATTGATGCATACACAAGAAATTTGCAGCAGCTTTTTTTATCTCTACTCTAAAAAGTGCTAGAAATTATTGTAATCTCTCTAACATTAATCTAGGCTAACATATTAACATTAACTTAACATGCCTGGAAGTGTAGCTTCATCTGATAGTAGATGAAACTGCAATCAGATTAAGTTACATTTTCAAGGCAGAATTTTCTTCATCTGGTGGCTAGCTGAGAGAAAATATGATACTTGTTTCTCACTGCTTTTAAAATATAGATCAATTCCTATATTTTTATATGATTTAAAAATTTTTTTTAAATCTACAATTAAATCAAAAACAATTGCTGCTATTTTAAAAAGATTTCTTAAAATTTACTGTAAAGTTTGGGAAGGTTCCAGACTTATTTGCAATTAGTGTTTCTAGGCGAGAATTCCTTCCTGCCCATTCCCGGGAATTTTTTTTGTTTTCCCAATTCCTGAATCCTGACAAACTTTTCTCAGGAAATCGGGAAAATCGGCTCTTAGAACCTAGTAATATCTAAAATGGAAAATAAAAGTACTACTCACAATGTATCTTTTAGAAATTCTTCTTATTTATCTGCTATCTAAAGTTACATTGTGGTACACTATTACATGCCATTAGAATACACATGCGACACCAGAATCAGATAACACATAACTATCTAATTTTAGCTCTTGTAAATCAAGCATATTTGATCGAGGAGATCAGAAAACAATTTGTTTACACAAAAAATATATTTCACAACCCAAGATTTGATTACAAAGTCATCTTCAGGTGAACTAACTAAGGAAATCTAAAATAGCTTACCTTAATATGACATTATAGTCAAATCCTGGGCTGTGAAAATAAATATTTCTTTGTGTAAACACAAACTATTTCTGTTTTCCACGATAAATAGTTTCCATAAAGTAACTGCCGATACTATCAACCACATTCGATCAGTTTGTTTGCAGCTGACGATTGTGATCTATGTTAACATATTGTTGGTGTGTACATTGTATGATATACGTAAAATCTCACTGTATACTGTAAATTTGGTTAAATAAAGTTTGCATTAATTACATTGTTTATATTTTGAGAAAACCTGAAATGAGGGAACAGGGGTGCGTGGGAATACTGTAAGTTGCGGTTTCACATCGTATAGTACAGTTTAGTAAGAATAAGCAAAGCACCATAAAGCAAAGTATGCCTGTACTATTATTACAATATTTATTATTTTTACACTATATCTTTAGATAATACATATATGTGATTCAATTCTTGTAATAGATTTAGTTAAAAATTAATTGTGAAATTAATTAGAGATTTAAATTCAGTATAATTAGAAATTTTTTAATATATTCATAAACTTCTCTTAGTATATGTGAGATGGCATCTCCTTGTTTCAAACCTGTTGAGATGTTAAATGGTTCTGAAAATATATTATTGGCAAGAATTCTGCATTGGTTTTCCTCTATACACATTTTAATAAGGTTGATTAATTTGTTTGATATTCCAAACTCTCTTAGGATATTCCATAAAGCTTCTCTGTGTATGTTGTCACATGCTTTCTGGAAATCAATAAAGAGATTATGAGTATCCTGATTGCATTCCCAGTTTTTTTCGAGAATCTGCCTTAGTGTGAATAGATGATCAATAGTTGATCGATTTCTTCTAAATCCAGCCTGATAATCTCCCATAATTTCTTCTGTATATGGAACAAGTCTTCTTAATAAAATCGATGAAAGAATTTTGTAGCAGGTAGATAGGAGCGAGATAGGTTTACTTTCCATAAAGTTACCCGTGATTATCGATCGGCAGTAGGATATAAAATGGCGGCTGAATGCGATACCCTAACTAATGAAAATTTAAAATCAATTTTGCGTTTGGCTATACAAATTATGAATCTAACATAAAAAAAAATGTTAAATCAATGCAATACCACGCATCCTATTAAAAATTATTTAATTATGATTACGTTTCTTTGTAACATGTAATTAATGAATATGACATATAACTCGTGGTTTTTTTGGTGGTCCTCCCATAAGTTACACTGAATTCATGCGGTCCTTGGTGTTAACAAGTTTGTGCATCTCTGCTTTAAACAAATTTAGTACTGTAGTATCTCCGTTCGATGAGAATATTTGATATATTATGCGAATAATGCCCTCAAAATCGATGAAAGAATTTTGTAGCAGGTAGATAGGAGCGAGATAGGTTTACTTTCCATAAAGTTACCCGTTATTATCGATCGGCAGTAGGATATAAAATGGCGGCTGAATGCGATACCCTAACTAATGAAAATTTAAAATCAATTTTGCGTTTGGCTATACAAATTATGAATCTAACATAAAAAAAAATGTTAAATCAATGCAATACCACGCATCCTATTAAAAATTATTTAATTATGATTACGTTTCTTTGTAACATGTAATTAATAAACAGGATATGACATATAACTCGTGGTTTTTTTGGTGGTCCTCCCATAAGTTAGACTGAATCCATGCGGTCCTTGGTGTTAACAAGTTTGTGTATCCCTGCTTTAAATAAATTCAGTACTGTAGTATCTCCGTTCGATGAGAATATTTGATATATTATGCGAATAATGCCCTCGTATGTTGCCAATTATTGATGCCTTTTATTAGTCGACGATATCGATTATTCTGAATCTGTAGAAATTTTTATTCCTTCTTTAGTTATCGAACTTTTTTTATTGTCTACACTTATTTAGTTCACTTAAAATTGCTACTGTCAAATGCTCGTTCTTTTCTTGCAACTAAATAATTTCCTCATTTATAATTTCTTTTTTTTTTTAATCTCTTGTTCTATAGGAATCTGTTGTCATCTTAGAAATCAGAAATGGCAGATTGCCAAGCATATATTATATTTAATTCGAAAGATACGCAATTTATAAAATTCCTAAATCGTAGTTTTATTATTTATGATAGAAATATAATAAACATTTTAAATAAATAAATGTAAAAATGTGACGTCTTAAATATTTATAAAACTTGCTTGGCCTAGTCAATATTAAATAAATTAATTTAATTTGGATTTATGTTGGCAACACATAAAATTTCTCAGTTATGATTAATACAACAGGCTACATCAAACATCAATTAAGTAAACTATCGAGAAACGAATTCATATGAATCACAATGAATATCTTTAATCGACTCTCTAAAATCGTGGTTCCTAATGTGGGGGCACGCCCCACAGGGGGCAATTTGATTTTTAAGGGGGACAATTCGAGAATGAATTATTAACAGTGAATTATTTTTTGCATTTCTTATGTTCTAGGATCTCATATATAGTATACCAGTGGTTCTCAACCACTGTGCCACCAAACTTTTAATGGTGTGCTGCGAAAAATTAAGAATGAATGTATTAATTGTATGCGATTGTATGAATCATGTAGACACGTAATTTTAGCATTTTGCGATAGATGATAAAAAATTTCTAAAATCCACAATAGATGCTAATTTATGTGAAAATCGTAAAATATGCGAATAGATGCTAAAATCAAAAATAAATCTAAAATTAATTAATTTAAAAAAAAATGTGACATAGAGAACCATAGTACTATAGAGAAAAGCTATTGTTATATTGTATATAATATAACAATAACTTTTCTCTATGGTACTATGGCTACATTATTGTGCTGGCAACACGTCGTTACGTGAGCATGATTGTCACAAGTTCATATACAGTAATACCCGAAGTTACGCGATAGGTGGGACCTGTTTTTTGCCATTAAAAGAATATTTTTCATATAGTATGAACATGCATTTTACAATCAAGAAAATATATCTTCAGGTTATTAATTTAATATGCTAATTTTCTTTTTGTTTTATATTTGATAGCCTAATATGTGATTAATGAAAATTATGACGAAAATCGCGTAAGTCGAGGTACAACTTTTCATACAAATACATATAAACTTTGTTTAATGGGATCAAGGACTTACAAAAACACTAGTTTAGAAGAAAATTATTTAATAAAATGCAGTTCTTTATACATATTAATACAAAATATTAAAAAAATAAACGAGTTACGTAAAAAATTATTCACTTTTACTTAATTATCACACCATTATTTCAGCATTTTTTCCTTCTCAACAATAATACCATATTTTAATAATTGTCATGATCTTTTATTATTTTTGATATATCATCTTTAAATTGTGTTAATAATTTAAATTTAAATTTAATAAAAATAAATGCTAAAATTAAATATTTTAAATGCTACAAAATGTAAAATTGATAAAAATAGATGCTCAAAATATGTGTCTATATTAATATGAAACGTGGTTGGCTGAATATCCCTTTTATAGTCGAACAACTGTACTGATTTCTATAAATAGGGTATCGTTAAAAAAATCTAATCCTCGAATTTCTGCGACAGCTAAAATTTTTGTCGTTATTCATAATTTAAGTAATAAAAATTAAATTAAAATTATAGTTTCTCTAAAAAGACAAAAATCGAAAGTGGCGCTATATTAATGATCTCGTGTATGAGTATTTCTGTAATCTGAATGTAATAAATAAGAATACAGTAAATACAATATTCTGTTAATAAAAATTCGTTGTTAAATCTAAATTATTATTTAAAATATTTGTTAATAAAAATTTGTTGTTAAATCTAAATTATTATTTAAAATATTTAGATGTGCCGCCAAATTTTAAAAATACTAAAAAGTGTTCCTCAACAGAAAAAAGGATGAGAACCACTGTATACAAGTATATATTGTGACTTACACATGTTTAAAAATTAAAATCAGAATTTATACGGCGGTTTTGAAACTTTATTTGCTGTTTTTTCATCTAACTTCACATTTTTATTATTTTTTAACAATTTCTTAGTAATTTTTTTCTTCAGTACTTTAACTGCCCTTTCGTTCTTTTATTTTTCTCTTTCATGGATGCCATGTTCTTTGGAAGTTTGTTTAGACCAAGTTAATGGTTTTTTAGACTTCCTCCAGATGAATAGGAGTTCACTTTTCAAATAATAAAATTTATATGTCGGGGGCATCAGAAGATGCTTAGGTGGGGCATGGCCAAAAAAAGTTGGGAACCATTGCTCTAAAATAATAGAAATTAATTTATTACTGTTATAAATATTTTTTATAAAAGTAGAATAGTATTTCTACTTTTATAAACAACTACAAACACATAAAATGAATAGAATATTAAATGTTTATCTTTAGTAAAAACCTTAATAAAATACAATATTTAATATTTAATAAAAATCATCAAATATTATTATGGATGGAAAATTACATTTAAAAAAAATCAACTTTAATTTGTATGATGATGATCAAAATTCTAAAATATTATCCGAAAAAAAAAAAAATTTAATTTGTAACTGTAATAAAATCCTTCATCGCACGATATCGCGATATCGATTTGTTTAAACAAGTTACATCCAAAATTATTAAATTCATCTTAATGTATATAAGTTCATTAAAGAAAATAACATCGTAGAATAATTAAAATGTATATTTTTAAAAGGTGAGAGAGATATTTTATTATAAAATATATTCAAGCTGCGGTTGTTATTTAATTCGGAATAAAATATCAAATTATTATATATTTTTTACCAATCGAAGTTATAAATGAGCCTCTTTTCATTTAAAAAATAAAAAAATAAAACATACTAAGGGGCTCAATGAAGTGTTTATATAGAGCAGGGGTTCTTAACCTTTTGATGATTCCAGATCCCCAATGGATTGTCCTCCTTCACCTGACTGTTGAAATAATCATCACTATTATTTATACTGTATTAATTGCCAGTATGACCTTCAAATATGTCAAAATGTACTTCAGAGATCGAGTCCCATATCTACAAAGGGTATGGATACACCGGTTAAGAAACCATGATAGAGAGGGTACACTACATCCAAGAGAGAGTTTATATTTTACACGTTTTATGTTGTGTATAAACTTTATCAAATCATCAACAAGGATCCAGGCGGATTTTCAACCAATTATTATAATATCACTCTATGTTAATGGAATATTATAATGATTGGTTCAATATCCACTTGGATCCTTGTTTATGATGATAAAGTTTATACACAACATAAAACATGTAAAATATTATAAATCCTGTATTGGATGTAGTGTACATTCTTTTTATACACTTCTTTGAACCCCTTAGTATTCTTTTTGAATGGGAAGGAGCTCAAAGAAGTGTATATAAAGAGTGTACACTACATCCAAGACAGGGATTATAATATTTTACGCGTTTTATGTTGTATATAAACTTTAACATCAGCAGCAAGAATCCAGGCGGATATTTGATCCAATCATTAACTTAGAGTAATATTAGAAACTGTTTATAATGATGTTTGGTTTATATGTAACTTCAAATTTATTTGCAACAAAATCATAATCTTAAAATTTTTTTACTAGATTCTACTTATAAAAAATTTCAGATATTTTTATGATAGTTTGAATTTATACACAAATAATTTTGATTGTTACTCAGTTAATGTCATCGTTGTTTTTATATATGATAAATATAATCCATAAAAGTTATTTATTCAGTAAAGTTAAAATAATTTAATTCCAAAGATACGAAAACATAAATGAGTATCGTTACCAGTTTTACTGAATTCAATATCTTCTTAGATTACGGTACCGATCAAAAATCTTACTAAGAGATTTATCCTGTTTTATATAATCAATTATCTTCTGAAACTAAGAAGGATTTTTATCCTTTTCTTGAGATTATATTGCTTTACAGTAGAAGCATCAAAAAGTATTTACTTTTTAAATTTTAAATTTATTGCCGTTTGGATGGTAGCCATACAAATACATCACTCTGACCTATTTTATCGAAGTTCAACATTCTAATGATTCCAAACATTATTCTTACACAGTATGATAATTGAAATCATATAACGCTAGCAGAATTCTTAAAAGTTATTTATTCAACATAATACAGTTTATTTTGTGTTATTTTCCGTCTACACTACAAAATAAGAGGCCATTCTAAAGCGTACCTGGAACTTGTCACATCCCTAGTAGGAACTTCCAGAGAGATGAAGGATGGAGATCAATAGACTGAGTTTAAACCTTCTTGAAAAAAAATAATTCGAGAATCTGGAACTTTTCAGATGGAAATAAGTGTTCTTTTCAGCTTCATAATATCGAGTGAAAATTAATAATTCGAGAATCGATACTGGAACTTTTCAGATGGAAATAAGTGTTCTTTTCAGCTTCATAATATCGAGTGAAAATTCTATCAGTGATTTAATAATTTTATTTTTCTATAAATCTTAAAACAAACAAATTGAATTTCCAAGTAATTTTTTAAGTTTATTTGCTAGTAATTTCAATACTTTGTTTGTTTAAAATATAATATAATTTTTTTTTTTTTATTTATATATTTTAAACACATACAACACTCGTAATTCACCTAATTTTAACATCTTATTTGAAATTTTTCTACGGTTTTCTTTAATTTTTGTTAGAAAAATAGTTTCGATTATTTCGTGAAAAATCAACTTTCGCGTTTCATTTTCATCACGATTTTTGTAGTCTTTTGATTAAGCTCAGTTCGATAGGAAGTCTACAGACTTTTAAATGTAATTCCTGTAATTTTATATGGAAATTTTCTAAATAACACAGAATGATTGCAGTTACATCATCGCCTTTCGAGGGACATAGAGATTCATTATACAAAAAAGTGTGTTGCAGTTTAAGTGGACCTTTCGTTGCTTGTTAAATTTGGCATTGTTTTCATCAATATTATGCATTTGTTTCTCTCCGGTTCTAAATTTATTGGAGTTTTTATATTTCTAATCGATTTAGCCAAGTTATAAAAAACATTCATCTTTGCGAAGACTTATTACTCCGTGTAATAAACATCGTTCAGATATCAGAAGCAGTCTAAATATATACTATTAAGCTGTACTAACATTCATCTTTGGGAAGACTTATTACTCCATGTAATAAACATCGTTCAGATATCAGAAGCAGTCTAAATATATACTATTAAGCTGTACTATAGAAACGACTGCCAGTTATGAAACCTTACTAAATCTAATCTTAATAAAAAGAAATATTATTTTTATATGAAAACAACTTTCATATTTTACAAATCGATATGCAATAATATGGTTTGTTTCGCAATATAACAGAATGTGATGGGACAAAATATATGTCCATCGAAAATAAATTTTATTTTAACGAATTCATGCATTAAAAAAATGTTTTCTGAAATGTATTCAGTTGATATATAAGAATCGATTCGATAGTATCTTGTTTTATTATGCCATTTACTCTCTGATGATAGCTGAATAAACGTATGAAAAGGAAGACAGTCCATTTTTGTCCTAATAGATTTTGTGTAATGTCCATACTAGTGATGACAAATCAATTCGTAATTCTTCTTCTTTCGTTTTACCAACCTCCAAGGTTCTTGGCTGCAAGCACTATATCTCTCAACTCACTCCGATTCTTCGTCTTTTCCTGCCAGTTTCTTATGTTTAGTAGCTCCAAATCTTTCTCAATGTTATTTCTGCAACTTCTTCGGGGCCTGCCTCTGGGTCGTCGTTCATTGAATGTTTTCTCCACTAAACGATCCTCATCCATCCTCTCCAGGTGTTCCAATCAACTTATGCGAGTAGCTCTGATAATGTCCATACTAGTGGCTTCCCATAGAGTATATTCAATTCTTTATTTGTTCGTTTTCTCTATTCACCTGTCATAGCATGTTTAATAGGACCAAAACTTTTCGCAATCAATTCGTAATACTCTGCTCATATTAAGAAGTCAAAATTAATGAAGACATTAGTGTAATTCTCAAAATATCGAAAAAAAATAAAATTTGCTTTAAATAAAAGAGATTAAGGATTTAAATTAGGGAATTTAGTTAAGTACTGTGGAGACTGCAGAGACTAATCCTTTTATTATTGGAATCTCCAATGAAATCGGAATTTTTTGGGGTTGTTAAAGTGAATGAATGCAATTTTTACTTGATATATATAACCGTAATTTATTAATAGTTTTAACTATAGAACTAGAAATAATAATAACAATGATTGCTTCTTATTGAACAGTGAACATGACATTGGGTATCATTTTCACCTTATATTGTTTGATTATTTGAAATTTTGAACTGCCGAATCTGCAGGAGGGATATGAGGTGGTGGATCAATTAAGAACGCATTGTGTGATGATCATATCCGTGGTTGCTCCTCATTTAGCGTATGCTATTATACAGAGTGTTTGTAATTAAACTGACACTACTCAGAGCCATCTATAGCTCAATCTAACAACCTGAATGGCACTAAATTTGGTAGGAGGACTAATCAAGACATGGAATGAAGGATTCCTCAGAAAAAGTAGTTATAAATTTCACCTACAGAGGGAAATGTGGCACTGAACAATGTGAAATAGAGTTACAAAAACGAAATTGAACTGAAGCATCACGTTTTATTCAGCACATTTACTTTCTTCACGAGGAGAGAGATCACCTTCAATATGGCCACTGTTCTCGTGAACCACAAATTGCATTCTTTATACAGTCTCTACAGCCGAAGAGTAACATGTCGGAAGGAATGTTGATCACAGCCCGTGATATTTTGTCCTTTAAGGTAGCCAAGTTCGGGATCCTGTCAACGTAGACCTTCGACTTCGAGTAACCCCACAGCCAAAGCCACATGGAGTTAAATCCGGAGAGCGAGGAAGCCATGCAATCAGAAAACTGCGACTGATGACTCTTCGTCTGTGAAGTGATACTGTAACAAAGCTGTACTGATAGCCTAATGTGTGGTGGTGCTCCATTTTGCATAAAATCTATCTTGTCTAGATATTGTCTTTGCTGGAGTTGCGGAACGACGAAATTGGTCAGCATATCGTAATACTCTTGTGCGGTAACTGAACGGATTATTTGTTCTGTCGTAGTAATGTTCTCAAAAAAGAATAGTTCAGCGATTAATTCTGCTGTGAAGCCACACCAGTGAGTTTTGGTGAATGCAATCGGATTTCTTAAACTGCATGGAGTTTTTCGAATGCCCGACAGTTGTGGATGTTAATAGTTTCCATCCAGATGACCACAGAATTCTCCACGGCAAGCATCGTCAATTTCCATTTTAGCTAGAAACATCAGAGCAAATGTCAAGTGATGATCATAATTATTGTGTTGGAATTGCTATACGCGGATGATCTTGTATGGATAGAAGTGGACACCTTTCAACCGTGTTAATATTCAAATTCAGTTGTCTTTCACAGATTTACGCCGCTTTCCAAAATTCACTAAGCAACTGGCATTTTAGTATCCCCATCAGGAGTGGGGTGTGGGCAGCAAGTGGTGTGCACTAATGGGGTCAGCCGTCAAATGGAGAATAGGATTCAACGAGTTGGGTCCGGACCCTTCTTGAAAAAAATCTAGAGGTGTGGGACCGGGAAATTGAACCTGGATCCTCCAGGATGGATTCACAACACGCTGTCATCAGGCCGATTAAGGGATAGGTTATAATATTTGCAATCGTTTAGAAATCCTCAAGTTTACCAACATATTTACAATAACTGTTCTTAATATACTGAAGAAATGTTAGTTTAGCAGTTAAAGAATCCAATATGTTATTGCTACATTTATCAATCAGATAAATCGATATCAGATTTCTAGTGGGCATTTCCGGCAATAGACAGTTATCTTTATTTCGTCATAACAATCACATTGACGTAGAAAATCATAAAATAACGTCACTATCATTGCAATTTTTTAATTGCATGCTTAGCTAATACACTATAATTATCTATACTTCCAGCCCCAGGATACCCTTTTTTTTCTATTATCATAAATATTGCATGCAAAGATTTTGTCCTTAATAATATTACATTTACAATTTTATTAAGGTTATGTACGCATTAAAAATTTAATTGTATATTTATAATTAGTACAATAACCCAAAGAAGCATGGAAAGATACATGTTAGGATTCATCAGGAGAGACCGCAAGACCGACATGTGGATAAGAAAACAAACCAAAGTAGATGACATACTGCTTCTAACTGTTACCAGTATGTCTTCTACTTTGATACACCGATAACCAATGGACAAAGAGAATTACAAAGTGGCAACGAAAGCAAAGGAAAAGATATCCTGGAAGAAAATACAAATGATGGAGAGATAATACAAGAAAAGTAATTAGTTCCCAGTGGATGTATATTTATTATTAGTACAATAACCCAAAGAAGCATGGAAAGATACATGTTAGGATTCATCAGGAGAGACCGCAAGACCGACATGTGGATAAGAAAACAAACCAAAGTAGATGACATACTGCTTCTAACTGTTACCAGTATGTCTTCTACTTTGATACACCGACAACCAATGGACAAAGAGGAATTACAAAGTGGCAACGAAAGCAAAGGAAAAGATATCCTGGAAGGAAATACAAGAAAAGTAATTAGTTCCCAGTGGATGCAGACTACACAAGAAAGATACATCTGTAAACAAAAGAAGACATTTATATCCAGCAGTGGATGAAATAAGAAATGCTGATGATGATGATGTGCAATAACATGTGTAGTATATAAATTTTAAAATGTCAGCTTCCAGGATATAATCTTTAAACTTCATTTTTAGTAGGACCTACATAACAATATATTATGTGCTAAACCCTGACTACATAACAATAAATTACCATCGTAACAACATATAAATATTACAATTTCTTAAACTTTTTTTTTTTTTAAACATGGCAGTTATAAAACAAATAAACAAGTAAAAATCAAGAATGTAGATGAAAGACAAGAAATCAATTAGAAAATTTTATTATAAAAAGATGTGATGCTCGAATAAAAAAGGAATTTGCACACTTTGAAATCCCGCATTTTTCATTTTTTCTTAAAATGAGGCATATAAATTAATGTTCTGTCAAAATTAAGAGTCCCATCGATATAATTCTGTAGATATAGTAAGTCCTGTTGATGAATAACATGCTGCTTTTGGATCTAAGTGTTTTCGAAAATTGTTTAGTAAATAATTCTTTCTTGAAAGTTCAATTATTAGTTTAATAACATGGTTATATTCAGTGATTATAGTAAGACCCCGTTTAACGCAGGGGATACGTTCCAAGGAAACAAAGAGCTAAATGAAACAGCGTTAAACGAGATCATTTTAACATATAAATAATGAGTATAGGTGAAACAGGAGCAGCATTACTGCATTATAAAAATATATACATAGCATTTTTATTATTTTATTGAATTACATTAATTATAGACATTGTTTTATTGCTAATATCGATTTGTATTCATAAATCATTCAGCATTATAAAAATATATACATAGCATTTTTATTACAGTATTTTATTTTTTATTAGCTTTTTTATTATTTTATTAAATTACATTAATTATAGACATTGTTTTATTGCTAATATCGATTTGTATTCATAAATCATTGATGAAAAAATCCTTAAAATTAGAACAAAAAAATTTTAAGAACAAAAAGCAGTAATCAGATTTCAATAAACTATAAACAACGAAAAATATTGAAGATTAAAATTAAAATGGGATAATTGTTATTTTTATTACTGTAAAATGACTTTGATAACCGATTATAAATATGAACTGTGACCGCAGTAGACTTTCGTATTCACTGCATTACACCGATATCAAACGCACTGCGAGATGGCATAGAAGTATCAAAGCAACAAATTCGTACTATTCCTGATTTATATAAGTATAAGGGTTTGAAAAACTGTGCCAAACTGAATCAATAAAAAATATAGAATTAAACACAACCGCGTTATATCGAAACAGCGTGGTATATACTGCACTGCATTTATATCAAACGCACTATGAGACGGCATAGGAGTATCAATGCAACAAATTCCTGCGATTTTGGATTTATGTAAGAATAACGGTTTGAAAAATCACGACAAGATGAATCAATAAAAATATAGAATTCAAAAAAACTGCGTAATATTGAAACAGCGTTAAGCGGGGTCTTACTATATTTAGAATTGACTGTGGAGCACAATAGCATAGAAATATAATTCATATAACGTCGGGTAAATTCTATTTTTGTTATAATAGAATTTATAATTTATAATATAAATTATATGTATATAAAATTTATATTCAATAATTATTCAATATATTCAATTCATGTTATAATATTGGCTATTAATTATATTATTAAATATAATTAATAGCCAATATAAATTATATGTATATAAAATTTATATTCAATAATTATTCAATATATTCAATTCATCAATGTATTCAGAATTAATCATGCATCAGTTGACATGCTAATTCACGCTATGGCATAATCTTTTTGCCATACCGTAAATTAGCATGCCAACTAAATTTTGAAAAGTATTGTTTAAACTACAGTAAAACCTCGTTTAACGCGGAGGATACGTTCCAAGAAAATCAAATGCTAAATGAAATAGCGTTAAACGAGGTCATCTTAACACGTAAATAATGGATTCCCATTAAGGTGAAAGGACAGTGGATAAAAAAATATACGTATCATGTTTTTTTTTTATTTTATTTTATAAGATGTATTATTACTCTTGTATTATATTAATTACAGACATTTTTTTTGCTGATATCGATTTGTATTCATAAATCATTCATGAAAATAAAAAATATTCGAGTAAATAATTTAGGTTTGTGATGAAAAAAGTTCTTTCTCGTTTGACATTGTTTTTTTATTAAGAAGTTATCTAATGTAGTTTGTCTTTTTCTCTTTCATTCAGCAAGCAATTACTGATAGCAAGACATCGCATCCATGACACTTCGTCTCGCCTTTGAATTTTTATCAAGATTTGAAAAACTGATTTGAAAAACTGACATTTTTTATAAACTGATCCATCATTTCCATAATAGTGGCTAAATTAGGATTAAAATTAAAATGGGATAATTGTTATTTTTATTACTGTAAAATGACTTTGATAACCGATTATAAATATGAACTGTGACCGCAGTAGACTTTCGTATGCACTGCATTACACCGATATCAAACGCACTGCGAGATGGCATAGAAGTATCAAAGCAACAAATTCGTGCTATTCCTGATTTATATAAGTATAAGGGTTTGAAAAACTGCGCCAAACTGAATCAATAAAAAATATAGAATTAAACACAACCGCGTTATATCGAAACAGCGTTAAACGGGATCATACTATATAATTTACTCTATGTCGAAAAGCTAGATAAAGCAAAATATGTTACTGAATTTTTCTTAATTTGTTTACTCTCAATATTCGAATCAAGACAGGTAAAAATATGAAATACATAACCATGTCTAAATAGAATATCTTACATTCTTCTTCTTTCCCAAGTTTTGATTGTCCCATTCAAATGGGGTCGGCATTTTTTATTCTAACTCTCCATGTATCTCTGTCCAAGGCGTCCTCTTCCCTCAATCCCTTCCCTCTCAAGTCCTCCCTCGCTCTCTCTGTCCATCTAATTCTGGGTCTACCTCTCCTTTTCTTCCCACCAATAGTCATTTCCTCAACCTTTCTACCTACATATTCCTCTCCTTCTTATATGCCTGAACCACATTGATCTTCCTTCTAACCGGGCCTACTTTAAGTGTACCTCTGTTGTAATCATTCCTTATTTTATCCATTCTTGTAACACCACACATGAATCTCAACATCCTCATTTCGGCTATATCCAATTTCCTTTCCTGTGACTTAGTAACTGTCCAAGTCTCTGATCTATACGTCAGGGCTGGTCTTACTACCATTTTGTATCCTTCTTATATGCCTGAACCACATTGATCTTCCTTCTAACCGGGCCTACTTTAAGTGCACCTCTGTTGTAATCATTCCTTATTTTATCCATTCTTGTTACACCACACACGAATCTCAACATCCTCATTTCAGCTATATCCAATTTCCTTTCCTGTTACTTAGTAACTGTCCAAGTCTCTGATCTATACGTCAGGGCTGGTCTTACTACCATTTTGTACAGTTTACCCTTCATCTTGCAACTAACTTTCTTATCACATAACACTCAACTTACCCTCCTCAGTTAACCCATCCACACTGTATCCTATGCTTAATCTCCTCTTCCAGTCTTCCATCCTCAACTATATTTGATCCCAGATATTTAAATTTCCTAACACTGTTCAATTTTTCAATTCCTAATGTTATACTACCTTGTATATATTTCCTAGAATATCTTACATTACAAAAAAAAATATTCTTTCTTATAATATGGAAGATGTAGCAAGAGCGGTTCCTTACGATTACGAGTTATTAATTTATATACGGTATTTTATAAACTAATTTTAATATATTGTACAATATAATATGGTAGGTTAAGCTGGAGTTCCTCGTTAATTATTAGGAATCGCAGTTTGGTAGTCGTGAACTGATGATGATAAAAGTCGAATTTTAACAATAAATTATAACTTTCTAGACTTTTGGAAGTTATAATTTATTGCTGTTTGGAAGTTATCGAAGCGAAATCATTGAAAAAATCTCTTATAATATGAAATTATTGTGAATCACAATCATTTTTGTTGATGATAAATGAATATCGAATTTTTTTTTTTTTCATATTGTAGTCGAAAATTATAAATTAAATTTAAAAAAAAAATGTTAGTTTAATTAGTTTAATAAAAAAATGTTTAAGTCTTATTATAAATAATTTATCTAAATAAGAAAATGTAGTTTCTAACTAAATATTAAAGATTAAATACAGTAACTTAATGAATAAAATTGCTATAGATGCAAAAATTTGACGTAAAAACTGTTTATTGTTAGAAAAACAAATGTTAATACAAATCAGAGTAAACAGTACATTTCGTTATCAGTTTTTCATATTTATTAATTAATATTTCAGTACAATTGTCGCCTTACCGAAGCACGGCGAAAATAGTACACATCGAAAGGGGGGCCGAAACACGCAAAAAAATCCCTAATGGACCAGGGGTCAAAGGTCAAACGTTTACGAGATACAGAGGCATGTATGCGGCATAGGTAGTGGAGCACGGGAACGAGACGCGTCGCATGGCAGATCGCAGCGACGCCAGGCACAACGCCAAACCACATGCGCCATTTGCAATAAACGGAACTTTGAGGGTCTATATCTCGTAAACGTTTACTTTTGACCCTTGGATATCACTAGGTGATGTTTTGCATGTTTCGGCCATCTTTCGATATGTACCACTTTCGCCGATTTTGCATGTTTCGGCCCCCCTTTCGATGTGTACCACTATCGCCGTGCGTGTTAACGTTTGATCTTTGATCCTTGGTTCACTAGGGATTTTTTGCGTGTTTCAGCCCCCTTTCGATGTGTACCACTTTCGCCGTTCTTCGGTAAGGCGACAAACCTTTCGATGTGTACCACTTTCGCCGTGCTTCGGCAAGGCGACAATTGTACCAATATTTCATCACAAATTATATTTTCCTATTTATGACATTAATTTCTTGATTCACGATATACAGTATACAAATTGTTTTGTAAATTTATTTTATACAGTTAGTAGTTAACCTATTTTCGGAAAGAAATAGGTTACGACATTACGACTAACTGCATATCACTACTAATAATGTTAGAATTATTAATATTAGAAATTACCCGCTCATATAAATCAACGGAAATATAATCATGTGATTTAATCTAATAATACTGTATATAACGACAAAAACACCTCCGAACTCGAGTGTAGGGAATCCAAAAGGGAATTGTAAAATGGCATCCATTATTACGTTACAGCGCCATCTGCGAATTCTGTCTTTTTAGAGGAACTACAATTTCAATATTATTTCTATTCTTTAATTTTTAAATTATTAATAACAACAAATAATTTGGGTTGTCGCAGACATCCAAAAATTAGAACCTTTCTAAAGATACCCTATTTATAGAAATCGGTACAGTAGTTCAACCGAAAAAGGGACATCCATATTATTACAATACTGGTTTGTAATTATTGTATTAGTTTTTTAATCGTTATACTCATTCAAATAAATACAGTACTTAAAGCAAAATTCTGTATTTATTTGAATGAAGTTTATTAAAATTATTATGTTCATGTTATGATTCTTGTTTTACGTATAATACATTTCAAAATTCGGAAGATTAATCACATACAGAGGGGAATTAAATTTAATAGTTAATTCAATTTGTGTAAACAAGAACAGATGGTGAACGTGTATAAATTATGGAACAGATTTATATTTTACTCAAATAGTTATTAATAGAAAAAAGTTTAAATTTCATAACTTTTTAGCCGGCAATCGAAAAATTGGGTGTATAACACGAAACTAAGAGTTTTGGCATTTAAGCAGATAGTTTTTATTTGGGGTCTCAATTATAATCTTTCTGATTTCTTAAAACTCATAGCTCTTTTTTATCTCTTTTTTGATATCAACTTTACGTTTTCTTTTTAATTGATAAACAGAAAGATTATAACGTCAACCAAATTTCAATATTTCTTAAAATTAATTGGATGGATGAGTAATTTTATCTACTGATAGCAGAAAGTAATACAATAAATTATTTTATATAATTTAATGTAAAGTATATATTAAATTATATAAAACCATTTTCAAATGGTTTACGTAATTACCAAATTTTTTATAATGCAGTTATATTTTACAAAGTATATATAACTACATACGTACTGTACGTTAAATATGAAATTAATTAAATAATTAACTTTTTATGATAAGTTAGATTATCTAATTAGATATATAGACAATTATTGTATATTATAATTAAAATATACTTTTATACTGTATTAGAAATTATAATGAAATCGGTTAAATATGAAATTAATTAAATAATTAATTTTTTATGATAAGTTAGATTATCTAATTAGATATATAGACAGTTATTGTATATTATAATTAAAATATACTTTTATACTGTATTAGAAATTATAATGAAATCGTATTGTTATTATGTTACGTTACGATTATTAATCCAAAATGTGAGTATAGAGAGGATTTTTTCTCATACTGAAAACATAATAAAACAATTAAAGAAATAAACTTTAATGGATTCAGTTAGAAGCATGTTAATGATGTAGTTTAATTATCTTGATACAAAAATCACAAATACTGTACATGTACATTGAAAAGGAAAATGCTAAACTAAACAAAAAAATGATTAAAAAACTAATACAATAATTACAAACCAGTATTGTAATAATAGTTATACTCATTCAAATAAATACAGTACTTAAAGCAAAATTCTGTATTTATTTGAATGAGTAATCTATTACAATCAGGGCCGGTTCAACATACGATCGAGCGGAGCGCCATCTCAGGGCGCCGATATTTAAGGAGCGCCAAAAAGCGCTGGCTCATTTTGTGTTTTGTTATTATTATTGCTGTAAGACCAATTATTTTTATTTTTATAATTTAAACGGTGAGTGGATTAGGTGGCCGCCCAAAACTGTCAGAACTGAGGACTTGAGGGGATCGCAACAAAAATTTTTGCTCAGCATTCTGAAAGTTTTAGAGCCGGTACTGACCACAATACAGGTAATCCTTGGTTTACGCCGGAGTTCCGCCATATTAGTTCGTAATTTGAGGTAAAATTATAGGTCAGTTTCTGGAAGTTTCCAGAAACTGACCTATAATGTTAGTTTTTTCATTCAGTTTTTGTTTAATTTTATTTAAATGAATAATGTACTTTTATTTCATAAATAGTTTTAGAAAAATTAACCCTCTCAAATTAATTTGATCTTCATATACATTTTTTTGGGTTTGGTAAATCTATTGATTTAGTAATCTTATTATTAAAAACGAAAATATATATTTAAGTACAATTGCTAAATATAATTTAGTCAAAATAAAATAAAATAAATGAACTAAAAACTGTAATAATTTGCTTTCAGTTACAAAACATTTTTAACCTTTATATGATTTACAGATAATTTTTTCTTGACTATATTAATATTGTCCTATATTTTTGACTATATTTTTACTTGCGCTCCCTCAAATCGTCAGTTTACACATAATTGTTTTACTTCAATAATAATAAATTAATAATAATAACAAAACACGAAATGCACCAGCACGCTTTGGTGCCCCTTAAATGTCGGTGCTCTGAGCGGGCGTTCCGCTTGATCATATGTTGAACCGGCCCTAATGTTGAATAATTTTTTACCAATTTTATGTTGCCTTTTATTTTTTGCTATTTCAAGCATTATCTAACTTGCATAAAGACTAGGAAATGATCCTACATGATGATGAATGTAGCCAGGAGTTGTAAATTGATTTGATAATATTTTCAATAGTTGGAATTTCTTTCATCTTTAAATGTTAAAGTATCATTTCCTATACATCAAAAAATGGTCTAAAAATATCCCGGGAATTTTTTCTAATCAATATTTGTATAACTTATAAAGTACAGATTGTGTATGTACCTTTTTCATTTAAAATCTAAGAGATATTTAGGATTATGATACAGAATATTGTTCAGTATCACTATGGGATCTCTACGTCGCATTTATCTGACCTTTTTATAGGACCCTAGGGATCCAATTTTTCTTTTGTTTTATAACATTACTTATCATTAGATGGCGCTAAGTGTTATAGTAAGGATGTAACTGACATCTTCTCTGCATTACTCTTGTAGGTTTTACAGAGTAATATATAAAAACCGTACTTGTATAGTATTCAGTATCATAATTAACATTAATTACTCAGCTGTAGTATAGTACTCAACTAAAACAATTAATGTTAATTATGATGCAAAATATTGTTCAATTTGTATATCCTTATATCATACTTTTTCATCAGGCATTTTAGTTTTAATGGAATTTTATAGCGATTTTATAAATAAGTGAAATTCCATATACAGTAGGTCAAATTCTAGGTACAGTAGGTCAGTAGGTTCCATATACACTAGGTAATAATTAGACTTATGCAGCTTTGATTTATGCAGTTTCAGAAATATGCAAATTCGTAAGCTAGTCTTTTTATTTTTTTTGAATTTCCATAAAACGCAAATGAAAAATTCATTAAACAATTTAATTTTTTGTAAAAATATCCTTTATGGCCTTAAATTATGCTCATAAATTTCATTTGGCCACTCCTGTATATTGAATTTATCAGGTAATGTTTTAATAGTTATGACTTTTCTGTGTACATTTTTCCTGTTTTTTGTGTTAATCATAACTTAACACAAAATATTTAATAATAAAATTGAGTTAATCATAATTTAACACAATTTTATTATGGGGACTCATATTGTACTTTTTGTATGCTTACAGAAAAAAATAAATTATGAATTGTTGAATTTACACGGTTTTCGACTTACGCGAAAATTTTTTGTTTGCACGAACATGAATTATTATTTATTTATAACGTATAAATAACATTCCAAAATAATGATCTAATCATTATACAGTGTGTCCCATAAGTCTGGAAACATAAGGAAATAATGATGTTTCTTTTTCGTTGCAGATAACTATGGGTTTGAGCAAGGAGTTGTATGTTCAAACCCCTGGTTAGCTGCATCATGCTCAAGCCATGAGTCATCGCTGTACGCGGGGAAGATTCAGTCCCTTGTGCATCTGGAGTGAGCAGTGCGAGATGATCGCATCGTTGGAGCGTGTTTACAAATCACACCAGAAATCATTCGATGTGTTCTTCAGGATTGGATGATTAGGCTGCCCACTGCATGCAACAGACAGGCAAAATATATCCAGCACATTCTGTATATGCTCATTTTCCCTGTTTCCAATCTTGTGGGACACCTTGTATAATTAATACAGTACTTATAGATATCAAAATAATAGATATATAATTCTTTTTTTTATCAGATAATGTGTTTTTCTTTTAAATTACTTAAAAAACCATGATTTTTCTTGAAATTTAATAAGTTTAATAAATATATACCATTTTATTTCAGACTGACAGTAATTCCAGCTTTTTAAGAGCCGCCAGAGCAGGAAATTTAGATAAAGTTTTGGAATGGCTAAAAAACAGTATTGATATAAACACGAGCAATGCGGTATGTATTTAATTATATATATAAATATTTTACTTACAGCATGAAATCAGATATAAATTAAGATGAGTACTTTATTGTACTGTAAAATATTTTAATTACAATGTTTCATATTGTTATTAATATACAGTGGCACTGCAGTATATATTTAAAATGAAATAATACAGTAGACTCCCGAGCTGGATTCTACTTTTCACGGAATTGCCAAATGTAATATCATTCGATAGATCTCATCAAACTGGTCAAAAGTTATAATAGAACCATGGACAAAAGCGGCACCGATTAGAAGATATTTCGAAAAATTTACCTCAGAATTGGTAAACGAACCATGTACCGCTGCCATATTGAACGAGAAGTAAAACGTCACGTGACCATCATCGTAATGACGAAAACCTGCTATGGTTTTACACCTTGTTTTAAAAGCCAAAAATACGCCGGGAATTGTTCTTACGATTATGTGGGTTATGATTTTATGCTGAAATCCATAAGTTACTTATGCAATTTATGGATTTATATATTATATATACATTAATATATAATATATATTTGCATCAAGATGTATAATTACATCATCTTGAAAGTGTTCTTGCCAAGGAGTTTGAATATAATTCTTGCGCGACACCTTCAAGATGTATTACAGTAAACTCCCGTATAACGTGCTCTCCTATAACACGAATTCATATAACGAAATCGCTCTTCTATAACACGAATTCGTGTAATTTTACATCTTGAAAGTGTCGCGCAAGACATTGTCCCTTTCAAGATGGCGTCGCGCACAGGTATCGATACTTCGTTATGATAAGTACTTTTTCATATAGCTACTTATCGGTTACGTTTTCGCGATTGATTTATATACCGATTTACTACTAGTAATATGACTAAAAATATTAGGCAAAAATCTCAGATTCCGTGAAAAGCAGAATCTTGCCGACTCCCGTATAACGCGGGGGATACGTTCCTCGTTATAGGAAATAGCGTTATACGAGATTTCCTATAACGCCCATTATCAGACTATTTTATGCAAATTTAAATTTGTCTCTGAGTTCCAGCACTGATAGCATATTGGGTTAATGAGATGTGCTTTAGTTTCGAATATGATTTTATTGTTTGTAGAGTGTCAACTAACTTGTTTTGAAAAAGGTATCCTTTAATAAAGGAAAAAACAAAACAGAATACAGGTAACTAAATTTAAAAAAATATTACATACAAATAGATCTCGTATAACACGGACTCCGAAAATGCGGATTCTTATAACTCGACGGAGAAGGTATTAAAGTTATCATGGTTTTTATTACAATCAACGGATATTATAAGTAACAAGTAAGTAATGTTAAAAAAATTTTATCCTACGCATTATACGAGATTATAGGATTGTGAATCGCAATTTTTTTCGTTGCATTATAGGAAACGCGTTATAAAGGAGTTTACTGTATTTAAAAATATAGGTAAAAAACTTCTTCATATTTTTATTAATAAACTTCATTATATACTTAGGAAATTATTATTAAAATTTTATTAATAAGTATAGTGGAGTATTGTGTAAGGAATATCGATATTAGACGAAATGTAAAAATAATTAATGGCATATACCAAAGATGGCCAAACTGCGGCTCTTTGGTGCCTTCAATGTGGCTCCATACCATGGAAGTCAATAATAAATATGAAGCAAATACTTATTTAAGTTAAATTACAGATATATTATTTTTTTATCTATTGTAAAAAGTAGTGTGCATCTATACGAAATAAATGCGCATCTGAAATAAACAATTTTTGAAATCATCATTAAGATTACCAGAAAACTGATGCCATTCTCACTCATCCAGAAATAAACTGCGACTCTCGTGTATTTGAGATATTTGAGATTCTCCTATGTGGCTCATAGTGACATGAAGTTTGGCCACCCCTGGTATATACAAATAAATTTTTCTTTAATCTGGCACATTTTCAAAAGAAAAATCCATAGTTTAAAATTTTCAGTATTAAAATAATCGTTAAAAATTTTCACTTTTATTGTCATTTGTAAATATAAATTCTGTGAGACTTTTCTCTTTATTTCTGTGGTTTGTTTTCTACTCTCCTGAGACTTTGTAAGTCAGTTCTAAAGAAAATAGCTAATGTACTATCTGAGATTTATATTTCAATCTAATAGAAAATGTTAACAAAATCTTGGATCGATTTCTGTATCCGAATTACTTCATAAAGTGTTACAATCGTAAAGATCAGTAATTATGAACTGAATGAATTTTTAAAAAGAACTACACATATTTATAGAATATAGGGTACGTTCCAAACCTCAACAGACTAATCAGTGATGAGTAAAAATTTCAGCAAACTGTTCCAAAACTCAACAAGCCAATCAGTGTTGAGCTCATCAGACGCTCAACACAGTCAACGAAGTCAATCAATAGTGTGTGTGTTGACAGCGGTTTACACCGTTTATCCAACGGCGCGGAAAAAGTAGTTCATATTAGATGATAAGATTTTAAAAGTTAGAGAATGTAACAAATCATTATCATCGTCATTGCTTATTACAAATAAATTTTAGTGCCTGTAATGATGCTAATGAAGTTATAACATTCATTATTGTCTTCATCACCATGTTAACCGCTGTGTTATCGCCATACTCAGCAAGTCGTTCCAGAAACAAACTGATATTGAATTATTACTGACGTCAAAAGAGACTAATCACTGAAGACTTACTGTTGAGGTTTTGGACGCACTCATAATTTCTGAGACAAGTGGTTTGAATGAATCTTTAACACAACGAAATTTTCATCCTAATTCACAATTCACTTTTCTAAAGACATGATAGGGATATCTATCTTTTTTAACGCCATTTCTGATTAGTAAGTGTAAATTCTATTCCAAACTTTGTCAGAAACTGCCCATCCCCTGGAAGGATGAGCCGGATTATAGAGGATTAGGATCGATGAGCCAAGAGTGGTAAAGTCCAAGTAAAAACACTAAATGAACTAAAGCAGTACTCTATTATAATATCAATACACTTTTCTGTAGATTTTTGCTGCGATTCCTTCAAATTTTTGCATCATTCAATCGTGTTCTTTTGCATTCGACCAACCGACTTGGCGACATCATCGGAAGTCAGTATTGAGTCTATGGGAGAGCCGAAATTCATTTATATCATTACGCTGATGATATATTCCAATGGTGTTCAACCCGTCGATCGAGATCGACCAAAAATTGCGATTTTTGGTCGATTTGTATTCCTCCTTATAAATTTAATTAAAACTGAAAACATAGTTATTTATCATTATTTTGTATTAATTTTTAATTCTCTTTAAGTATATCGCTATTGTTTATTTATTTTTCGCAAAAATTATCAAATCAATAATTTTCTTATCATTTGGAAGTATACACACGAAAAGTTTCCAATATTAACTGATATCGCGCAAAAAATTCTGTCGTGTTTCGGATCGGCATACTTGTCAGAATCCGCTTTTTCAAATACTAGAAATTGTCCGCTTATATAAATGAGCAGAAATATAATTTTATAATATTGTATATAACGACGAAAAACACCTCCGAATTCGTATAGGGAACCATCGATGAGAGAATCATAAATGGCATCCATTATTATGTTACAGTGCCATCTGCGAATTCTGTCGTTTTAGAGGAACTACAATTTCAATGTAATTTTTATTCTTTAATTTTTAATTATTAATAACAACAAATAATTTTTACTGTCGCAGACATCCAAAAATTAGACCTTTCTAAAAAAAATCTACTTCACTGTCGCAGACATCCAAAAATTAGACTTTTCTAAAGATTTATAGAAATCGGTACAGTAGTTCAACCGAAAAAGGGACAGCCAGCCACGTTTGACTATTAATATATATGATGAACGCCATAAAAAATCAAGAAACCAAATTACAAACGATCATTTGGATGATTGTTTGCCATTGACCACTACTTCATATCAATCTGACTATGAAAATATTGCCAGCTTCAAACAATACCAAATTTCACATTAACTTTTTTTTAATCAACCAGCATTTCTCGTAATTTATGAGTTTGTGATCAATCTGTTGTTTTTTCTAACTTTGGTTTTCTAAAATAAGAAAAAATACCAATACCAAATTTCACATTAACTTTTTTTTAATCAACCAGCATTTCTCGTAATTTATGAGTTTGTGATCAATCTGTTGTTTTTTCTAACTTTGGTTTTCTAAAATAAGAAATAAACATTTTATTCCAATATATTTGTTTTATTTGTTGTATTAAATTAATTAAAAGTGATAAATTTTTTAGTTTCTTAAAAGTTTTTATGGTTGGGAAAGTGGTTCTCCGAAGTAAGTGAGTGCATTTAACTGCATAATTGTACGTGATCAGATATCACGTTGTGGAACGTAATCTATATAAAGAGAGTAGATCGCCGAATAACTTAGGATAGGAAAGTATCTCGCATAGTAAAAGAGGTTGAACACCACTGATATAGTCCACTAAATTATTTGCGATGTTACAGCAAATTTCTGACAAATAAGTTATAAGCTACGAATAAAATTACGATATTAAAATGATTTTAACATGTAGTAATTTATCTGCGTGTCTATAATATATACGATGATCAGATGCTCAATGATGTTCTGCGCATTCCAATCGATTCTGTCAGTTAAATTGGCGAAGAATTGTAGTTTTATGTCGTTCTCGAAAGGCTACATGATTAGCTAGCAAACGAAGCAAATTGCATTGAATGTTTATTCAAAATTAAAATCTGAAAACGCAGAAGCATGATTGCATAAAAATAAACACCGTTCTTATTGACTCTGTTATCTTTTATATCGAAATCAACTGTTCCGTGCGCATTAATACCGTCACAAAAGTTGGTAATACGCTCCTCTCATAGACTCAATACTGACTTCCGATGCTGATCGGAAGTTAGTATTGAGTATAGAAAAGTCACCTGGCGATATAACAGGATCGTTCTATTTAAAAATTTAGTGATAATTCATCTCAACGTATTAGAAATACCTTTTTTACAGGTGGTCAGTTTCCATCACTTCGAAATTGTAATAAAACTTCATTAATTTGAAGTACTAAGGGAAAAATTGAATTTCGAATTACGCGATTATGTATATAATACAATTTTTCCAAAGGATTTGGCTGTTAAATCATTAAATCCTTATATATATTTTTAATTCATGATTACATATCTTACTTCTTACATATAGTATACAAATTAACAATTATTACATATTAGAATATTTATAATATATTTGAACTAGATCGAATTACCAAAAAATAAAAAAAGCGATTTTCTAACATAATAAAGAAGTTGAGTATTGTATCAATGATTTCGAGGAAAAATTTTGTAGTTTATTCAAATTAAAGTATTAAAATCAGATTTTCTTCAGTCTATATTTGGAGAGAATCGATGAAATAAGCGCCGTCCCGTGTTTTAAAAACATACCAAAATATCTATTATTTCCATTTGATTATTTCTCACCACTTAGCAGTCTACCAGAAATTCAGAGTAACTTTTACCCAATTCTTCAGATAATTTCTAAATCAATCAAATTTTTCACAGAAAAATTTCGAATAATAAAAATTTTAATTCGCTGTTAGACTAGAATGCAGTATCGAACACAGATTACTAATACAGATGGGACACTTAGCTAAAAACAAGGAAATTTCAGTACCACAGCGCCTCTCAGTTAGTTGATTGTGTATTTTTTCTTGAATGTAAAAATTTTATAATTTTTCAAGACATTAACCAGTATTAATATTTCCAAAGTCATTTAAATAATAAAGGATATTTTATTATTTTAAAATATAGAACTATATTGAATAATAATATTACGTAGTAATCTGTTTCCCATAAGCAGCTTTCGTTTCTAGTAGCCATCTTGTTTTCTTAAGACGTTTGATCGTAGCTCGTGGATCGAAGTTAACGTTAGTTATTTATAAAAAGTATTTAGTATAGATTGGAATTTATGGGTCATATCCTCCATATTAACAGGAAGAAGAAGAAGATTGGAATTTATATTATTATACAACGTATTTTCTATTGAGTGAGAGAACTCATCTGCTTAGGCTTAGTAAATGTACTGTATATTAGTTATTTTGAAATGTTTTCATTATTATTATTTAATATCATTAATATATTTTTGATATATAACTTCAGTTTGTACAAATATAAATTTTCAATAAAATTATATTAATATAATATACGTTGTTTTCCGAAGCTTGAAAATAGAATATATTTATATAAACACACAGGTTTCATTAATGTTTAACAATTCGGAAAGAAATTGTTATCAAATTTGTATTATAAATATTTCGAATGTATAAAGTCTAAAACACGATTAAAAATCAACGTTTTGTTTTTAAAAATACATTTAACTTCTTAAAATCGGAAATAAATCAAGAAAGTAGTATTCACAATAACGATTACTGTATATAGGAAGTACAGCCATTTTTGTGATGTCATATCCTGGCTTTGTTGATGACGTTTAACTGTTAGTAGCACCATCTATGTTACGTTTTAAAGAAGTAATATGATTGGTTCTTTATATGGCTACGTCATTTTGAAAAGTTACCATTGAAAGTATAGGAAGTGTCCCATCTGTATTAGTAATTTGTGGTATCGAATTAAAAGTTAACCGTATTTCAGAATTACAGTTATACATCATATTCGTTCCAAGACTCGCGACGTAAGTCGAATAAACTCTTTAAAAAACGACTTAGACCCCCCTATAAATAACCTGTAACGTCGGTAATACCATTTTTAAGCTTCTAAATTATTTTGCATATATTAATCATTATTTTATTCATTTTTATGTGGTCAACATACTCTTTTACGCAACGTAGAAAGTTAAATAAAAATGAACTTCGGCGTAAAGACGCAGCGTCTAGCACAAGGGCGTTTTAGGCACGGAGTATATACTATATACTCTGTGGTTTT
The DNA here is from genome assembly GCA_000484575.1 of Olivierus martensii. Lineage (NCBI taxonomy): Eukaryota > Metazoa > Arthropoda > Arachnida > Scorpiones > Buthidae > Olivierus > Olivierus martensii. Next base: position 38,645 of record AYEL01077755.1, read on the forward strand.
AGGTTTAGTAATATGTAGAAAATGACATCATCAGCACTGTCATATTTACATCGCGTTTTTCGCCTGTGAGATCCAGCTTTTAGTAGACTTTTATTTTTTCCTATTAACAAAAACACCGACGTAAAGTCGAAAACGACATAAGTCGAGGTATGACGGTATTCATAATACTGATAATTAAAATTTGCATACATAAGCCTCCAATTTACGTTGTTTTAATTTATGCGATTTCAGAGACACCCCTGGATGTGTAAATCTCTTTATTTTTATTAATTTTCCATAAAATGCGAATGAAAATTTTATTATGTAAATAATTTATTATTTTTTTTACAAAAATATTACTTATGGCCTTAAATTTTCTTTTCTATGCTTAAAAAATGTTCATAAATTTCATTTTGCCATTCCGTTTACTAAGATAACGTTTAAGCATTGTTGGATTTACGCTGTTAATTCTTCCAAAAAAATTTCCGTGTAAGTCCGGCACCCACTTACTTTGCTATAACAAAATTTTTTTCTTTAGAATATCTATAATAATGACTATATTTTAAAATTTATTTCGAATATCTTCCTGCTCTTCTGTTTATCTCTCAACCTACGTGTTTGGAACTACAACACAAATGATTTACAAAACAAAAAAACAATGTACTGTATTGACATTATTATAATTAAAAATATATAAAGACGTTTATTTTATTAGAAAACCTGTCTAGATTTATATTATTTAAATTTTTAAATTTAAATCAGTCTGATAAATTATCTTTATTTTACAAAAATATTAAAAATTTTTGCTTTATGATTTAATAATGCAATATGAAGACACGTGTCTGTGTGAATTATCTTTTATTAATGTATTAATTAAGAATTAAATTTAAAAAATCTAAATAGATTATTATAATTTGAAATACCGCGCAATCGTTCATAATCGAAATGCTATAAGTCTAATCACTTATAAAATTCCTTTAAAAGTTTATTTATTGTTTTAAATATCGAAAATACTTATTGAATTATTACTCATTTATCGAAGGCACTATGAGTGTATTAAAACAATTACAATCAAAATAGTGAATTAAATAAAAGAAAAAAATCTGAAGGGGCTCAGTAGCAACTGTGACACAACCTATAATATATATAGAACTACATCAATTGTCATTATTTCATGGCATTATCTCATTAATTCTATGTCATTGAATTATTCTGCGAAGGACAGTTGATGTAGTAGGTTGCGGCACAGTTGCTACTGTCTCTCTTATTTTTATTCATATTAGCTGTGAAGTAAGTTTAAATCTCTTCTGTAAATTAAAAGTAAAAATCCAATTCATTAACATAATAAAGATCTTCTTTCTGTAATTAGATCTCTTAAATGATCTTATAAGGAAATTAGATTCGGAAATAAGTTTGAAAAAATAAGATAAATTTGTATTTTTTGGAAAGATGAGTTGGAATCGGGAATTGGCATTGAAGAAAATGCAACCATAGATCATATCTTAGCCTTTTCAGAGCTCCGGGAATTCCTTTATATCCTGAAAGCAAATTTCTGGTTTATATTCTTATTTTTTCGTCTACCAGGCATTTCTTAAATTTTTGTCAACTCGGTGCACGTGCCAAACTGTACACACAATGCTGCGAGCTAGTTGGCATGCACCCATTGAGACCAATGCGACTGCGATGTCTGTCAGACATTTTCAGCATGGACCTATTTTTCCTTTTAATCAAAGAACAATATGGCACCAAAACATTGTAAAAATTCAAAAAGCATATTCTCTCTAACCGTAGAAATTTTTGATTCAGAATTTTTGTTTAAAATTATTTCGATCCAAATTACTTTTGTAAAATGTTATTGTTGTGAAAAACGATTGTCTTTTCAAAACAACTCCAAAAACAGCGGCATCTGACCACTCTCAGTCAAAATAATGAGCGAAAGTATGTGATCAATGTCGCTCGAAACATTTCCTGTGGAATGTTTGCGACATGCCGATTTATGTTTGCCTTCAGGTTAGCCAGACATCTTAGACCTAGACTCGTTCTTTCAAATATCCCCCATAGGAATTCAAGTCTGGAGATTTGAACGATCATTGATTACGCATTGTTTCGTATCCAGCATATAATTGACTTAGATAGAGCACATATTGTGGTTCTGTAAGTGCTTTTTGAATAATAAAGTTTTATTATTGTAATACTGCCTTTCTGAATATATTTTTCTAGAGACCCTAGATAGATGAGTATCGCATTCAGTCGCCATTTTATATCCTCCTGTTGATCGATAATCACGGGTAACTTTATGGAAAGTAAATCACATAATACAGTACTATATTTCTTTTCTAATTTATAAATACAGCAATTACTTACCTGGCAAACGAAGATCGTATTTAGAAAAGTTTCTTTCCAATATATTGTAACCATTTCTTTTATCTTGCGGCAAAGAGTCTATGACCCTTTTCTGTTCGATTAGAACAATTTACAGCATTATAACAAGGTATGTTCTTAAAAAATAACCAGAAAGCTTATGAACGCAATGATATATCCCCTATCTAACAGGATATAAAATGGCCGTTTTGGCAGCATGGTGGAGCAAAGAAATGCTCTATTTTACCTATCTATCTAGGGACTCATATTTTTCGGCAGCATGGTGGAGCAAAGAAATGCTCTATTTTACCTATCTATCTAGGGACTCATATTTTTCATCCACAAAACGCCGTATTTTTGCCTGGTAGTGAAAATTTTAACTATTTTATTTTTCATCGGAAATCAGGATCCATGATCTAATTAGCATATAAATCAGATTTTAGTATCATATGTTGATTAGAAGTCGCTCTAGTGAGCTGTAAGGTTAATTATTTTATAACCACCTTGTATTTATAAATATAAAATTATATTTTCACATGTAAGTTGTACATTTGTATAATTTTCATAGAACTTGATTGAAAATATCGGAATTAGTTATATTTGCTTCATGCAAAATGTCTGACGATAGTAGACTTTTTATCTAAAACAGGAATGAGCAAAACGAGGTCCGTCTAGTTTATAGTGGGGCGAGAAATTTAATTTGAAAAAGAAATAAAATATTAAAATTAGTAAATATAATATTTATCATATATTTCTATAAAAATCTTACTTAATGGAACTCTATTTTCTCAGTTTGTTTCATAATACACTGACGGAAAAAAAAATCCCAACACCTTCACTTAATGGAACTCTATTTTCTCAGCTTGTTTCATAATATGTATCTTATCATATTGTGAGAGTCACGTGATTATCAGTTTGAGAGAAAATATCTCAATATTGCGAAAACTTGCAAATAGTTTCGGATATATTTTAAGTTAAAATATTTTATCATATTGTGAGAGTCACGTGATTATCAGTTTGAGAAACAATATCTCAATATTGCGAAAACTTGCAAATAGTTTCGGATATATTTTAAGTTAAAATATTTAGATTGAATCACCCTGTATAATGACCGCCTAAAACCAATCAATTGATTATTTTGACAAGTTTGGAAAAGCTTATAATATCATCAACGATAAATAAAATACTTTATAAACATCACATATACTGTGTATATATATATAATGCGGCCGGAAATATTTTTTTCATTACTTAATTTGGTCCAATGAAAATAATTTTCCCAAGAACAGCATGCGGCGCACGACATCTTCCACGGCTTGGAACATCTGAATGGTGGTCATATTGAACCTCATATGTAATTAACAATAAATATTTAAAAGTATTGTTCAGAAACTTGATGTATACTGTCTCATTTGGCAATTCCACATTCCTTAATCACCCACTCTACACTTCTGCACCGCCACAATACTCCCTCTTGGTGACTTTTGGTACTAAATTTGTTTTCTTTCAAAATCGAAACCGCGTGTTCCATTGTGTACGTCCACCAAATTTTGTTACATTTCGTTCAATATATGACGCATTAGAGAGCTCTGAACCCCTCACGTTATTTTATGGCCACCCGGTATGTATATATATATACTGTATATATATATATACATATATATACACTACTGTTTTTACTGTATATACTGTTTTTATATTGCATATGATATTTTTTCAAATATATGAAAAAATATTACAATATGTATATATATATACTGTACATATATATACACTGTATATACACTACTGTTTTTATTGTATATACTGTTTTTATATTGCATATGATATTTTTTCAAATATATGAAAAAATATTACTGTATATTTTGCTCATACAGTGTACATATGTATATATATATACACACAACACATATATGCCCTAAAAACACACACACAATATATATATATATATTTTTTTCTAATTTCCAAATTTTAAATATGATTTTTTGTAAAATGTGCCAATTTTAAAGAATGTTGTATAATGAAAACTATATTTCATTTAAATAATTTATAATAATCATATATTTTTCAATATAATTGCCTATCAATTGATAAATATATTTCATTTTTAGAATGGATTAAATGCTCTTCATCTAGCATCTAAAGAAGGTCATATTAATGTTGTAAATGAACTTATTAAACGAGGAGCGAATGTAAATGCTGCTACGAAGGTAAAAAAATTTTATTATTAAAATTTGAATTTATAAGTGAAAATAGATTCAGAATTTGAGATTAAAATTCATTATGACCAAAATCACAATAGTTAGATAATGTTGTGTTCAAATAGCACAAAATAAATTTTTAAATTACTGATAAATTCAGTTTTCTGTAATATTCATTAAATATTTTCACTTAAATTATTACAATAGTTAGATAATGTTTGTGTTCAAATAGTATAAAATAAATTGTTAAATTACTGATAAATTCAGTTTTCTGTAATATTCATTAAATATTTTCACTTAAATTCAATTATTGATTTATAATAAATATTTACAAATTTTAAATAACCCAATAATTATACTTTCTTGCAGAAAATAGCTATACTAATTACTTTATCATCTGTAAGCTTTAATTATATTCTTTGAATATCAAATAAAAATTACCTTATTTTTATGAAAAATCTGTTTCTATTTTTGATTGATCTAAATTTAGTAAACAGATGCTTCAAATTTTTCTGTTTTTTTATTTCTAATAAAAAATAAAAAATATTTCTCCATCAAATTGCAATCCTTGCTTGTAAAATATTATTAATTTTAAGAAATTAGGTTAATAATGGGAACAAAAACTGCAAGTTTTTTAATTATAAAAAAGAATTTTTGAGTTGTAAATATTATATAAATTTTGATTTGATATTCTAAAAATTCATTTAAAAAATGATATAAATTATCATTAGAAAAACTTTGTAAAAATTTTGAGACAAAGTTAGGATATATTTATTTTAAATGCCCTTTACAGTATTTTTGTTTTAATATTTACAATATTTATTTTTTATTTGCTAATTTATATTCGATAAAAGCCCATCTGCTTACTTTATTAGTGCAGATAAATATTGTATATGCTTTTTATTAAAAACAGAGATTTTTAAATTAAATAATCAAATAAAATTAATTTTGATAGTATTTTTCTATAAATGTTTAATTATTTAAAACAAGGTGCAATTGCCAATTAATTATTCTGGAATAAAATTTAAAAAAAATAAATTAAATTTATTATATTATATAATAAAAAATTACCCAAACGAGACTTAACAATCTTGGCATATTAACAATAGAACATGAGGCAACACAAAATATAAATTTTGAAGATGTGATTTCCGAGTTTGCAGCTGTTAAAGCTAGAAAGAAGAGATTTTGTGTTTGTATATGTATATGAGAGTATATTAATTCTGCTCTCATTCTTCTTTTACCATACCCAACTTTCATACATCAATGTGAAAGAATAAAACAATACTATTATTATCATAATATTGTAACTTGATTCTTGATTATTAATGACTCTCATTTGTATTAATTAAATAAAATCATACTGTACGTTTATCAGATTTTTATTAATTTTAACAGTTTTCATTCTTGGGGTGACACCATCGATATCCGCACTGGGTGCCAACTATGTTAGCTACGCCACTGGGTTTAGTATAACTAAGCCTATGTGGAATAAAGTCAATTAGACCAATCCTATACTAATAGTTTGCTGTTTATGAGTTCTTTTTTCAAATATGAAATATTAAAATATAAACATTAATTGCAATAAATAAATGATAAACATTTATAAAAAGGATTTCAAACTACATACATAGCAATACTATACGGTATCATTGAGTTTTTAACTTCATTGTATTATTAAAATATAAACATTAATTGCAATAAATAAATAATAAACATTTATAAAAAGGCATTTCAAACTACATACATAGCAATACTATACGGTATCATTGAGTTTTTAACTTCATTGTCAGCTATAAAACTAGAAAAATCAAAATAGCAGGCTGAAAGGGAAAGTAGTCTATTCTCTAGCTGCCATGGTTTTATCGACACATTATGTAAATAACTTTCATTCCCAGATTCTGTCTAAGGCAGTAGTTCATCTATACCTCTATTCTCTGGCTGCCATGGTTTTATAGACACATTATGTAAATAACTTTCATTCCCAGATTCTGTCTAAGGCAGTAGTTCATCTATTTAAAAGCTTATCTAGTTATCCATCAATAATAATGAAGAATAAAAATTCTTTAACATTTATATGATGTAAATAATTTCTTTATAATTTGTTTGATTTTAAGGCCATGTTTTCATTTTTTAGCTAAATAAATTGTTATTTAAACATTAAATATTGATTTTGTTGACAATCACTTAATTTTATTAGGGTTAAATTTCATGGTTGAGAATGGAATCTCTGTTTTGAACATTGTCTATGGGAAATTAATTCTTGATTTACAAATTCTTATCTTATGAATACACTCCAGGAAGAATTAACTCATAAAATCAGGAGGATATATAAACATTGATTTTGTTGACAATCACTTAATTTTATTAGGATTAAATTTCATGGTTGAGAATGGAATCTCGGTTTTGAACATTGTCTATAGGAAATTAATTCTTGATTTACAAGTTCTTATCTTATGAATACACTCCAGGAAGAATTAACTCATAAAATCAGGAGTGTAAATACCCTGCTTAATGCCACTTGTTTGTTGGGTAGTAAAAAATGTACCCATACTAGAGATTAATAATAGTAGTAAGAAATAGTACCCCTTACAATTTTACTACCCATATAAATAGTAGTAAGAAATGTACCCATACAATTTTACTACCCATCTCTGTTATAACATACTGCTGACCCAGCTAATATACTGACAGCAATATTTAAAATGGCAAATGCCATGCAATACAGTTTATACTTGATGGTAAATTTGTTTTTATATTTTATCATGATAAAAAAATATTTTTTCTTTAATATGTGACAAAAAATGTAAGTTTTACTATATTCATGATTTTTTTTTTTTGCTTTTTATGTCTGTGATTGGCCATCTCTTCATATCAACCTATAAAAATATTGCCACTCCAAATAATGCCAAATTTCACAATAGATTAATAATAGTAGTAAGATATAGTACCCATACAATTTTACTACCCATCTCTGTTATAACATACTGCTGCCCCAGCTAATATACTGACAGCAATATTTAAAATGGCAAATGCCATGCAATACAGTTTATACTTGATGGTAAATTTGTTTTTATATTTTATCATGATAAAAAAATATTTTTTCTTTAATATGTGACAAAAAATGTAAGTTTTACTATATTCATGATTTTTTTTTTTTGCTTTTTAAAACTTTGAAATCTGGATGAATTTATGATTGATATCAAAACTCCAATTATTATCTCTACTTCCAATAATATGGCAATGATTTATTTCTTCAAATTGACAATGTATAACTATACATTGTCAATTTGAAGAAATAAATCATTGCCATATTATTGGAAGTAGAGATAATATGCTTTTTATAACTTTGAAATCTGGATGAATTTATGATTGATATCAAAACAAACTATACGTTGTCAATTTGAAGAAATAAATCATTGCCATATTATTGGAAGTAGAGATAATAATTGGAGTTTTGCAATAATGATTATTATTCAAAGTCTATAAAATATTCAAATAATAAGATGAAATGTAAGAGAGAAATCAAAATGAAATGTGCAAAAAATTTGCTGCAATTAACAAAAAATAAGAAATGCATCCATCACAAACTATCATTGGAAGTACAAATCTTGTGAATCAGATAAATGCATAATAATCATGGATATTTATTCATTTATTAGAAAATTTCAGTTTATTAATCACCAAAGATTGCATAAAATTTATTGAAAATACCAGAGATTGCCATGCCTACGTTATACGCAGTGGTGTTCAACCTTTTTTATTATGCGAGCTATTTTTCTGTACTAAGTGATTCGGCGATCTATTTTCTTATATACATCATGTTTCCCCAACCTGATATCTGATTATGCACAACTATGCAGTTAAATGCACTCACTTACTTCGGAGGACCCACTCTCCCAGCCCCAAAAACTTTAAAGAAACTAAAAACTTTATTTGTGTATTTAAAAATTTATTTATCACTTTTAATCATTTTAATACAACAACTAAAACAAATATATTGGAATAAAATATTTATTTGTTTATTTTGGAAAACCAAAGTCATTTTAATACAACTAAAACAAATATATTGGAATAAAATATTTATTTGTTTATTTTGGAAAATCAAAGTTAGGAAAAACAACAGATTGATTACAAACTCATAAGATACAGTAAATGCTGATTGATTAAAAAAAAAAGTTAATGTGAAATTTGGCATTATTTGGAGTGGCAATATTTTTATAGGTTGATATGAAGAGATGGACAATCACAGATAATCATCCAAATAATTATTTGTAATTTGATTTCTTGATTTTTTATGAAGTTCATATTTGAAAAAGCGGATTCTGAATGTATGTTGATCTAAATACAAAAGAATTTTTTGCGCAATATTAGTTAATATTGGAAACTTTTTTGTGTATATTTCCAAATGATAAGAAAATTATTGATTTGACAATTTTAATGAAAAATAAATAAACAATAGCAATACACTTAAAGAGAATTAAAAATAATACAAAATAATGATAAATAAATTATAATGTTTTCAGTTTTAATTAAATTTGTAAAGAGGAATAAATAAGAGATTGACCAAAAATCGTTTTGCAATTGACCAGTCAATCGTGATCGATGGGTTGAACACTGCTCTTATACAGCAATCCCTAACAAAATGATTTGTTAATAAATTTTTTCTTTTTTGAATAACAGCAGATGTTTGTATAAAAAAATATTAAGAAATAATAAGATTTTAAGTTATATAAACCTAAAATAGGAAATAATATATTATTTTAACATTTAATGAAAAATGGAAATTATATATTGCTAGTAATGTCTTTCCAATCTTCAGATTCAATGAGTACTCTTTAGTAGTTTCTTTTTTGCATTGATTTATATTGCATTTAGTTCATGATGCTTGCAAATGCTTATTGTAGAGTGGTGCCTGTTATAAATAATATTTTTTTTATAACTTTCATAAACATTAACCAAAAGAATGTATATTCTTTTGGATATTTTATTTCCTCATTTTCAGTATTGATTTAATGAAATATCATTAAATCAATATTGAAAATGAGGAAATAAAATATCTTGAAATAATATAAATAAAGTTCTTAGCACTGTTTGCAGTAATTAAACATTTCTATATTAAATAATACTTTAATATCAAAAATGTTTTGACTGATTTCTCAGTCCTCTTCAGTTGACTTACAAAAAAGAACATTTATATAATTTTTTTAAATTTGATTATTTGTAATAGTTTATCATTTTACTAATTATTTTATAAAGTTAATTTATAACAACAAAAATAAAAATATACTCGGTCCTCTTCAGTTGACTTACAAAAAAGAACATTTATACAATTTTTTTAAATTTGATTATTTGTAATAGTTTGTTATCATTTTACTAATTATTTTATAAAGTTAATTTATAACAACAAAAATAAAAATATATTTCTACTATAAAACCAATTGTACTATATTGTATAGCTATGTATTTTGATTTAAATGCCATTTTATGAATGTTTAGAATTTATTTATTGCAATAAATGTTTATTTTCAATTTTTTTTGATTACTCACATTTGAGAAAAAAATCTGGGAACTTATAAATTGAGAACTATCTGAATGCAGATTTTGTGAGATCATTCCTTGATATCCAAAATCTATTCATTTTGAAATCCTTACAATGCTGCATAAGAATTTAAAGTTCTCATTTGAGATTTATGAATCTTTTTTCCAATTTTTTTTAAATTTTTGAAAATTTTGCTGTATATATAAAAACATTTTATTGTAAATAATTAGTCATGAGTAAAAATAAAGTTTATTAACAAATTATAATTTAATTTCATATGTATTTAAAAATTGTAATAATTAGGATATATTTTTTTAATAAATTTTAAAAATTCTATAGTTTCAGACACACTTGCTGTAGATAGATTCTTGAAAAACATCGTTTTGTGTGAAACCGTGTTATATGAGACCCAGAGCCAATACAAAAAAAAACAGTTACTTTCCAAAACCAATTCAAAAGAATAACTTTCTTTGGTTCCACATAAGAAACTTAATGTTTATTAAAGAATATTAATAACACGAAACATAAACAAAGAAAAAAGTATAGGCCTATATAAAATTCATATGATAATTATATCTTCCTTATAACTACTTCGTTAAAACGAGAACGTTTTTTTTCTTTAATAATATCAACTTCATTTTCTGAACTTTTTCATGCATTTAAAGTTGGTTATCTTCTGCTCTCTTTACAAAATTTGTAATTCAAACCCGCTACAATCCGCTAGAAAACAATCGTTCCTTAACATATACCTAAAAAAATTTATGAATAAAAAAGTTTTTCCTTCTCATTCACATTCCTCTATTGAAGAATAAAAACTTACTTTTTATCAAAGAACTGAACGTTTGGAACACAAATATTCAATTGTCACCAATTAACTCAATTTCAAATCGAAATCGAAAATAGACTGCATATCATCCCTCTCATGGCCAATTAGCAAAATTGCGTTTATGACTAATTTTAGCAAAGTATTTCTCAATGATTGCATTTTGTGTATATTGTGTGTCCCTAGTATGGATTTACAGAAATTAATGAAAATGTTGTGTGTTATAAGAGAGTAAACGTAATTTTCTAAATGTGTTAAGTAAGAATCGTGCTGTAGAAGTACTGTGCTATATGAGTGTTTCCGCAATTTTCAAATCCTGTTAGAGCGAAACCGTGTTGTAAGAAGCCGTGTTATAGGAGGGATACCTCTACAGGAATCCCTTGATTAGTGCGGTTAATAAATCCTCGCAATATACCTCATATATCAAAACCGCACTAATCAAACTAAAAAACCAATGGGAATAATTATAATGAATCCTGGGAAATATCAAAATTATAAATATGTATTTTTTTTTCTCTCTCAAAACGTATCTATATTGCATTACATGTACTTTAAATCATTGAGGAATATTTATAGGTATTTAAAAATTTATAATAAAAATTAAAATTTATATTTCACAAAAAAAAATTATTTTCTACAAAATTGCATAAATTTTGTAAAAAATAATTGCACGTTCATAGACATCGAGTACTGGAGAAGAACTGAAAATAATGCTAACTATATAACATTTTAATGGCTATTATTAGGTAGTTGCCATTCGCACTAAATTTATTAATAAATAAAATTACGAACGAATTTAAAATATAACAATTACATGATGCAAAAGTCGTAATATTAACATAATTAAAAAATAAATAAATAAATTTATTGCAGTGCTCTAATCATGTAGACTACATTACCCCCGATTCAGTTGCTTCAGAGGGTTTGGAAAAAAAATCGCACTTGTTGAAGTGCACTAATCAAATTTGGCACCGTATATATTAAGGGATGGTCTCAATTCCAGATTCAGTTGCTTCAGAGGGTTTGGAAAAAAATCGCAGTTGTTGAAGTGCACTAATCAAATTTGGCACCGTATATATTAAGGGATGGTCTCAATTTTTTTTGCGCACTAATCAAAACCGCATTATTCAAACTACCATTAATCAAGGGATTCCTGTATTCTCTTAGATGTTGTTATTATATTTTGAATTTATTAGAAATTTATAACAATCGCTCAGTATTTAACAATTTAACAAACAAACAAACAAACAAAACAGAAATTTAACAATCGCTCAGTATTTCTATATTAATCGTCTGTTTCTTAAAAATATCCTAAACTCAGTTCCTGTATCATTTTTTGCACTCCTATATTTTCTGCAGTTTTGTATTTTTCGCTATGAGTATTGCAAAAAATGATAAGTAAATGTATTTAATATTTCTGGTTTAATATCATACGTCAATGAAATAAAAATGGGTATTTTATGAATATTATTGATATTTTTTTCTATAAGGAAAGCTAACTAGCTCTTTCTGTTTAAATATTGTAAAGCGAATAAGAATTCAATGTTTATATAAATAAGCGTACTCGGTGTTATCCTTATTTATCGTCTATCCGTATTTAGATTTTTATAATCTTGCACAATACCATTAATATATTAATACAATCTAATCAAATTAATTACAGCACAAAAGTAGGAAATTAATATAATTTATGTTAATTTCCTACTTTTGTGCTGTAATTAATTTGATTATTATTAGCAGTAGGATGAATTATTATACGTTAATACAATCTAATTGTTCTAAAAAGTTTTTTACATAAAATCTTACAAGCCAAGAATGGGCATTGAAAATTTCAAAGTATAGTTAATGTTTCCCAACCATTTATTAATCGCTTTAACAAAAAATAGCACAGAATTACGAGAAAATAAATTATAATATTCAAAGACTTTGAAAGAATATAATAAGTGGGTTATCGGTTAACGAACAGTTCGGATAATGAACACTTTTTCGAAAGATTTTTATGTTCGGTTAATGAACACATGTTCGGATAACGAATACCTCACAGAACAAACTGTGTGACCCGCAGACTGACGGAATGACAGGTGAGCCATATGGCTGCGTGGTAAACTGTGGCTTACCATTATGGATGATCCGGGGTCCCACTCCTTCAATATTTCGGGAGGATCTGGGCCCGTCCCGTTGAAACCCATCCTTCAATCTTCCGGTTCGCCCCATCATGGGTATTGATCAGCATGTGATGATGGCGGCTCTATAAGTGGCGCCGCCAGATAAAAATATGCATGAGAATATTTCGGCTTAACTAATCTAACGGAATGACAGGCTTATTAGGCCTTTCATAATGATATTTCGGCTTAACTAATCTAACGGAATGACAGGCTTAGGCCTTGTGTGTTTATGAACTTATGGGTAAGGATGGAAGAACAGTAGTTTTCCCGATTAAAATGATGTTTCGTGGACTTATGGGTAAGGATGTAAGAACAGTAGTTTTTCCCGATTAAAATGAACTCGGAGACAACGTAAAGGAAGAAAGTAATTTTTCCCGATTAAAATGAACTCGGAGACAACGTAAAACAAATGATTTATTAAAGAAGGTAAGAGAGAGATTTTACAATTTTTTGGTGTTGAATGGCACTCATACCAGGTTGAGGCCATAGGCTTGAAGATCTTTACCACGACAATGCTATTAATCATTTCCGAAAAATCCTAAAGGAGAGAGAGAAAAGCAATCGATATTGGACAGATTCTTTATCGGAAAATAAACATATAGATGAAAATGCAAGACTATGTATGTATATATTATTGTTATTACATATAAATAAACGTAGTAAGAAATTATATAATTTTTTATTTATGTTTTTTTGGGTCTCTGGAACGAATTAATCAAATTCCCATAAAAACCTATAGTAAATCAATGATCGGTTAACGAACAATCCGGATAACGAACATTGTTTTGGAACGAATTATGTTCGTTAACCGATCACCCACTGTAATTATTTATGTCATGTATGTGATTTAGTTAGATTAATGTATGCGTAGATTATCATTTAATTCGTTAAAATTAATTTATTTTCTTAATATAAAAATTCAGCATCAAGTAAAATTAGAAAAAAATAAACATAGTTGTAAATGTTTGTAAAAGAACATTTCTTATTTATTTTGCCCATTTACAGTGTAGCATAGCAATTGTCCGCAATTGGCTGCTAAAAACTACAAGCATAACGTTAATAGCTTTAATTGATGGGCACGTCTCCTATATAATTCTATTAAAATCATATCCATTATATTGCTAATCAGATGTTTAGTCTTGTTCTGCTACAAAAATTCCACAGTAATTTAATGTGAAAAATACACTTGCCTTTATCGGTTAGAATAATAATATTCCATCATAAGCGATTCTTACATCTTTTATTGTGGAAGCAATCTTTCCCTCTTCTTTGGAATCGTCATTCATGTGCCATCTCTAGAAACGAAATACTTACCTCGTAAAGACCTCAAGCGTCTATGCGTTTCTTCTTTTCATTAAGCAACTTTTCCAGCCTAGATTTGGAGTCAGCCATTAAGGGACATCTCTTCCAATAAAAATCTTACCTTGTAAAACCTTCCCGCCTCTGCCCATCTCTTCTTTCCTGTAAGCGATTCTTCCCTTCGTACTTAAATTAAGCGAGACAAATTTGGCCATCCGATCTCTTGCACTTTTTCCGCCAAATTTCGTCTTCGATCATCTAAACCGTGTTAATGTTAATTTAAACCAGAAGTCCGAACTTCCCGTCTCTAGTACTCTGCATTAAAGTCCGTCAGACCGTGTTAGTTAAAAAAATAAAAAAAAGTAGATGGACCCGATCTTTCCAGAGCCTGGACTATTTTCATCAAGTTCGATTTCCGCAGTCGGGTGTTGTTAAAAAACAATGTTAAAGATATATGTTTCGAGAATTTTAAGCCTAATACAAATTATAATATCAACAAGGAAATTTATTTTTGCAAGTAAACATACTGTTCTACTTCCAGAATATTGTATTTACCCGGAAATTTGAATGCGTACATGTTTAATGTGTAACATACATTTCATTTCTTTTATTCTAAATTCTTAATCAATGACTCAACAAATTGTATTTATATATATCTAGCATTTATAAATGAAAATGAATATTTAATTTTTTTGTTTAATATTTATTAAAATAAAGTGATGAATTAATTTTGAATTGAGCATATAGCTAGTGTTTCTCTTGGTGTAAATTTTTATTGAGAATTCTTAAATTTTTTAGTTAAATTAAAACTAAATTATTCAAAACATTTATCAGAATACTAATTATTTTTTTAATTATAACAAATTTATTTAGATGGAACTTTCAATAGATGATAACAATTTTTCTTATTATAAATTTATATTGACACAGTTATATGATGTAAAAAGTGAAGTAATGAAAATTATATAACGAAGAAAATAATAATATTTAAATATAAAGGAAAATTTTATTTATATTTTCTAAATTAAACCTCGACGCGATATCCAACTAGATTTACGAGTGTTTAGGAACGTGTTTAAAAAATTAAAGTTCTCTTATAAAAATCCTTTGACTCGCAGTTACCAGCCTGTATAAGATTTAAATATAACAATTTAATTTGTCAGAAAAGCTGACAGAATACGTCCTAAAGCAGAGTTAGAGTTTGATCCTTTTGGCTTGGATCCTTCTGCAAGTAAAAGACCTTTACATTTCGATCCTTCATGATTAAAACTACCACAGATCAATTGTAGTAAATCAGTTGCTGCTAACTGAATCACTTTGTCAATAAGTTTATCAGCTTCTTTGTCACATTTGTTGATCACGTTATTACTAAGGCATTTTCGGAATCTAGAATAACCGCTGGAAATAATAAACATCAGTTTAATTAGAATGTTAAAAATAATTTTAATAAAATTTTTAAAAATATGAAAAAGCATCATACCAGCAAACAGTTGGAATTCTTTCATCGAATTTTTTATGTTCCAAAGTTTCGAGAGTAGCTAAAGCATCATTCAAACAAGGTCTTTGATCTTCGAAGTGTTTACTCACACATGGGGCATATTTTAAATATTCTAAAATGAAACATTTTAATTTATAAAATAAAAATGAATTCATTTTTTTGTATTTTTAGTTAAAAATATAATTCTACCTTTTCTCAAATTAGATCCTTTCGTACAGAAATCGTCCATTGTCTTTTCTGTTCCCTCTAATATATATTTTAATAATTCTCTTTGAAGTTCAGTTGTGCACTTGTTTGTAAAATTGCTTATACAGTGACGTGCTTCTGTGATATATCTAATTAAATGACATCATAATGATTTATTATAAATTTAACAGTTAAGATTTAGGAAAATATATATATATATATATATACTTACTCGCACTGCTTTGTAACTTCATCTTCGTTAGAAGCAATAGGAGAAGATTGTCCTTGAGTAAAGAGCAACATGGATGCAGCACAAAGATCCAATTCTCTCAGATGACATGATTGTTGAAGAGATTGTTGAGCTCCTGATTAGAAAAATAGAATAAATTATTATATCTACAGAAATTGATGATAGTCGTCCTAGAAATTAAAATATAAAATTAAAATAAGTAGCAAATCGAAAGTGAACCAAACCTCGAGGCAACACAGATTCCTCATTTTGAAATGAGGACTTCTTTTAAAACAGGAAAAGAGAAGCAAAATCATCAAATAATTATACTATATAACATTTGTACAATTCATCTTATTGCAATTCAAGTATTTATAAAATAATCATTGTTTTAAAATAGTTTAAAATTATTTTTAAAATTATTAATATTCATTAACTGAAAATTAACATAATCGAATAATTTTATACAAAAATAATTTCTGAAACTTGATATTAACAACCGGATTTTATATTTAGGAACTACTCCTAGACTTTTTTCTGTTATTTTTTCTATTAAGCTACGTTAAATATTTATTAATAATTATTTATTTAATGCTTTAATAAGTAATTAAATAAATTCGATATTTTAATTAAAAGATTTTGATTAAAAAACATTATTATAACACAGATGTTTGTAGGAGATTTTTTAATATAAATATTAACGACAAAAAATTTTAATTATTTTTCGTATTCATTAAAAGAATTAGAAGGATGGAAAGTGAACCAGGGCTTCAGGCAACATAAATTCCTTATTTCGAAATGAGGTCTTGTTTCAAAATACAAATAGGAAGAGCAATGCCCAGAAATTTATGACAAATTTATTCTTCATTTATATACCTTAAATAGATTTAAAGGAATAATATTTATCTTTTATTTAAAAAATTATCGAATATTAAACGGTGTTACCAAAATAAACTGATCTAGAAAGGAAAATTTATCGATGAAAATTTCCTTTAGGCAAGTTCTTTCAAGGAAAATTACTTAGGAAATTATAAAATATTGAATTTTAAATCTTGCAATCTTTTACCGATATAGAAAATTATATAATTTTTCTTCCTTTTGTGATTATAAAGTGCTCATACCGTGAATAAACGTGCGTATATTACTATTATTATTAAAATAAAATAATATCTTTTACCTTTTGTAAGATTTAAAATTTTTATCAATATAATATTTTAAACATTAAAATTTATAAAAAAAAAATAAAAAATTAGATTCATACGAGTATAAGAAAATGTGAAAATATTATTGATAATGCGTGAAGTTTTCACATTAATTACGAATGCTATTTAATTTCTGGATTTGATATAAAAGAAATTATAATAGCAACAAATAATCGCCTATCAAAAAATAAATTGTTGTTATTAAAAAAATCGCAAATTTTAAATATTTTCTATTAACTTGATTGGTTATATTTTAAGGTAAACGCTATTAAATAAATTTGAAATTTTTTAAACTTATATAATACTGTT
>AYEL01077756.1:0-106120 GCA_000484575.1 Olivierus martensii
TATTTTAAACATTAAAATTTATAAAAAAAAAAAATAAAAAATTAGATTCATACGAGTATAAGAAAATGTAAAAATATTATTGATAAAATTCAAAAATATTATTGATAAAATTTAAGGGCGATTCCTCATAAAGATACGCCGAAATTCATTCAATACATTTATAAAAAGAAATTATTAAATTGATAAATAATTTTTTTCTGAAATGATCGCTTTATATTTTAGTTATTAGATCTATTATAAAATAAATCATAGAAAGTACATACCGAACAAAAGTATAGCTGCGAACAAATAAATAACTTTCATGTTTGCTGTACGGTGTAGTACAAGTTTTGTGTTCGACACGAATTCTTCCAGCTATATATACTGTAAGAGTTTTTGCAACGCCACCCTAATCCGGACTAGGTTGGGAAATTAGTAGGAAAGTTATTTCGGACAAACAAGCAGTCTGATATCCATAGTTAAACCAATGGTGAGTAAAGTATCGAATCGGTTTGTTGTTATTTAGGTCAAGTATATTTCTACCTTGGGTTGACTACATCACAATTTATTGCTTTAACTTTTTCCAATATTGTCATTTTTTGTGATTACTTTTTCAAAAGTAATATGCATTTTTTACAAATAGAAACATAATATATAATTAAAGGAGTTATTTTTTAAAAAGTAATATATGGTTCGATTCAATTCTAATTACTCGAATCACGGTTATTTTTTTCAATCAAAATTTTATTATATCCTGATATGAATTTTATTGAATATTTTGTCAATAACCTTATTCTGCATTATTAAATGCATGTATAATTATTATTATTTTCTTCTATTTTAATGCCTTCAAATTGAATTTTTGAGTTTAAATTCATTAATCTGTTTTTATTGCTATCATAACGATCATGTTAACATATGCAATATCGTTCTTAATTAATGCAACAAAATTAACATTTTTTAAAACTTCAATAAAAATTGACTTCAATTAAAATTTTTATAGATTTGTGTTGAATATTTAAACAGAAGTTTTGTAATTATTTTAAAAATATTCGAGATTCCAAATACATAATCATCACAGAAATTAAATTTTTTTTAAATAAATTTATTGTAATTCATTTTTTAAGCTTATCATCCAAAATTTAATAATAAAATTTCATTCAATATATAAATCTACATTGTAAATATATGAAAACTGTTTCCTGAATTGAAATTTTTGTAATTTTAAGTTATGTACATATTTAGAAATAATTAAATGCCGATAATACATAATATTTTATAATGGAAATCATGATATTATTTGTTAACTTTTTCATATAAAATATTAAAAATTATCATCAAAGAGTATCTATTAATCTAGGATTTTTTGTTCTCTTATTCTGTTTCATGTTTTATATGATCAAACTTAAACATTATTATGTTGAAGTCCTATAGTATATCTCTCTAAAATTACTATGAGTTATAATTTTGATAAAACAACTGCAATTTTCTTTAATTTTGAAGAAATTAATAATTTACAACAATAGTAAATATAATATTTCAAAATAAATAACAATTGAACTTTTTAAAGATCTTAACAACCTTGTATATTGAAGTTCGAAATAAAGAGCATAAAACACATTTATGAATAACGTAGACAAATGTTGAGTAATTAAAATTTTAAATTTTAATAAAAAACTTTCTTCAATATAAAATATTTTCATTCTCAATAATTTATTTCATAACAAAAGTTTACTCCTATGTTGACATAAATCAGAAAATTATCATAAATCAGATTTAATTTTATTTTTGTATTATAGTCATTGTGCATTAAAAACAATAAAAATGGGTTAATATTCATCATCATAATTAACTTCCTACATTTATAGTTCCCTAAATAATGTATAAATAAATTTTTTTTATAGTTAGAAATTAAATATTTCAAATTATGCAATTAACTATGTTTTATCTCATTAATGCATTTAATGCAACTTTTAAATAAACTTATATTTTTTTAATATTTAAAGATCAGTAATTATAGTTAAAAGATACATTCACCTGAAATATAAGTTCTTGTTAGAATAATAAAAATATTTCAAAATAACCTCGATCTATTTATATTTTCTATTTATAATTATTACATTTTTTATAACTTTAGTTAAATATAATATTTAAATGATTAAACGAAAATTATTTTAAAATAATAGTAAATAAGTGTGTTCGTGAAAATGTATAACTTTTAATATTTTATCGAAAGAAAAACTTAAAAAAAAAAGAATTAAAAATATTTTTACTATTTAATATTAAAATTTTAAAACCATATAATACAGCCTATGAAAATTTATATGTGATTATAGTAATTAAAGTGAAATTATTGATTTTTCAGTAGCAATGTGTATTGCGTGAAAGGAAAATCTGACAAAAAATAAAAAATAAGGAAAAAAATGAGGTCAACATCCTTTTTACTAGTCTCTATAATGTACTGTTTCTAAAAGACACTTTAATTTGGAATTATATTCCAAAAAAATAACAGAAATTGGGCTATGGGTGGCTTGACAAATATTTTAATATAGGTCTACATATATTAAATAAATTTGTAAATTATTTTATTTTATAACTATTTTATTATAATTATTTTTATGAATATGC
The DNA here is from genome assembly GCA_000484575.1 of Olivierus martensii. Lineage (NCBI taxonomy): Eukaryota > Metazoa > Arthropoda > Arachnida > Scorpiones > Buthidae > Olivierus > Olivierus martensii. The sequence goes on from AYEL01077756.1 coordinate 2,608, forward strand.
TATTTTTCTACAATGAATTTTTAAAAACTGTTAAAATTTAATTTAAAATTATAAATAATTTCATAATATTTTTTCCTAGGAATAAAATTACGTAAAATGTAGATTAGAATAAATTATAATTAAAAAAAAATATCTTTATTTTTATAATATATAACTTGTTCTTATAATTTTTAGGTTTCATAAATAATGTAACGAAATTTTAAAACAAATATAATCAATTAATAATCTTTTAATTGCTTATTATGTAATTTTATGCATATAAAATTTAATTATTAAACAAATTCAATGAATTAATTCTTAAGTTCTTCAGTTGTGAAACGATTTTCGCGATATAATTTCTATTCAAATTATGCATTGAATCTGATATTGATACCGGTTTTTGTTTTCATTAATTCTAAATCGGATTTAAAATCTAATATTAGTTAATTAAATTTAATAATTTAAATTGTCTAGGTTGAATTTAGACCATAAAGTCCTTCACCCACTCTTCAAGGTGTTCTACAAAATTATCGCTTATACCAATCACCTTTACGACCTCATTTGGTCAGCGTAAAGTCAACAACAATGCATTTCTTAATATTTTTGGCATTGTAGAGAACTTTCTTTTAATCATTAGAAACGAAATAGTTTATGAGGACAAGTTTGAATAATAACTCTTCCAAATTCACACTTAATACGTGATGCGATTTTGGTGCAAATTTCAAGATGAGAAATTTAATATTAACGGTTTAGTGGAGATTGCATATAGTTTGACGATCTTTCCTATGATGATTATGGGTCAAAGTCAATAAAAGAATTCTATTGTAACAGTAGTACATAAAAACATTCTATTATTTGTTTCCTACTTTCGCAATTAACACAATTACTACATTATATATATTAAGCAGTAATATCTACATCATCATTATTTCAAACGTAATATGATAAATTAAATAAGGGTTATTAAGGATTAAATTGAGATATAATATAAAAAAATAGAATTTATATAAAATTACAAAGGTAATCATTTTATTATTGAAATAAAATAACAAATAATCTTTAAAATTGATTTTGAATGTCATCTTTAAATTATCATCATCACATAAAATATTTATCTAACTTACATTATTTCAAGCGCATCTAATCCTTTTAAAATATTTCTTATGAATTGTTACATAAATAATCATTTCAAATAAAAAATAACATATTATTCATTCTGATGATTATAGTATAAACAAACAAGAAGTTATTTAATAGAATTATCTGATAATATCATATTTATAACATCAATCTTTCAATGATTATACTGTATTTTAAAAATTCTTGAAATCTTTAAAATATAATAATTTTTATCGGAATATATTTTGTTATTCGAGTATTGTAGTTTCTAATATGTTCTATCACATTTAAATTTTAGCTTTTTCGCCATTACTTTTAAAATTATTGATCACACAATAATTGTATTTTGTAGATTAACATGATTTGGAATTTCATGATTACTTTTATTCTATTTTGGATCCACATAATCTATACCTACGGAAATATGTAGGCCCAAAAGATTGTACAATCCAGTGGTCTAGAGGTATTGGTAGTTAAACTTTGCTGTAATAGCCAGAAATTAGGAGCCAGACGAAATGGTATCCGAGGTCGTCTAGAAACCTTAAAAGGAGCAGCTTTTCTATTGTTGAATGATAAACAGCAGAGCGAATTTCTTACTATATATGATTTTCAACTATTATAGAAATGAAAGCCAGACTGTCAAAAATGGAACTATAATGGTAACAGTGGTATCTGAATGGCGTTTTTTTATCTTCTTTTTTGTTTGAATACTTTCCATATTTTTATGAGCTGGAGATGTGCTGTTATTGTTATTTATAGTACAAGGTACTTATAATGAAATTTTAGAATTATTTTCATAATATTCCTATTATGTTTTCTAAAATTTAGAATAAATCAGTTTGAGTATATTTTAAAATATATATCGGCAATTTTACTATTTTATTAAATCATAGTCATTAAGATAAGAAATATCAAACCTATTAAAATATTAATAGAGAAAAATACCATTTCATTGATTAAATGAGAATAGATAATATCGGGAAGAAACTAGATGATCAAAAACATATTTTATTATATATTATTGTACTATTTATAAAAATTTATAAATGAGATTCAATATATATAAATCTTATTCTTGAACGATTATTTTATTCAAAATAAACCGAGGTTAAATTGAACAAAACAGCTTTTTCATGAATTCGTTAAATCAAACAATATAAGGATTATGTAGCATTTATTTAGATCCTTAGATTCAAACAAAATGAGTTAAATAAAAAATTCCCAATGCTTATATTGAAGTACAAAATAATTAAAATTATATTCCAGAATCCTCATTGCTATAAAAATATTTCAAACAGACATTTTCTAAAATGCATAAAACAAAAATCATTTTATATATATTTATAAATTAGGTTAAACCATTAATTTAAAGGTTGAATTTAATTTTTATTTGCCACCATTGAGCTCATAAATTCATAAATAATGTAACGAAATTTTAAAACAAATATAATCAATTAATAATCTTTTAATTGCTTATTATGTAATTTTATGCATATAAAATTTAATTATTAAACAAATTCAATGAATTAATTCTTAAGTTCTTCAGTTGTGAAACGATTTTCGCGATATAATTTCTATTCAAATTATGCATTGAATCTGATATTGATACCGGTTTTTGTTTTCATTAATTCTAAATCGGATTTAAAATCTAATATTAGTTAATTAAATTTAATAATTTAAATTGTCTAGGTTGAATTTAGACCATAAAGTCCTTCACCCACTCTTCAAGGTGTTCTACAAAATTATCGCTTATACCAATCACCTTTACGACCTCATTTGGTCAGCGTAAAGTCAACAACAATGCATTTCTTAATATTTTTGGCATTGTAGAGAACTTTCTTTTAATCATTAGAAACGAAATAGTTTATGAGGACAAGTTTGAATAATAACTCTTCCAAATTCACACTTAATACGTGATGCGATTTTGGTGCAAATTTCAAGATGAGAAATTTAATATTAACGGTTTAGTGGAGATTGCATATAGTTTGACGATCTTTCCTATGATGATTATGGGTCAAAGTCAATAAAAGAATTCTATTGTAACAGTAGTACATAAAAACATTCTATTATTTGTTTCCTACTTTCGCAATTAACACAATTACTACATTATATATATTAAGCAGTAATATCTACATCATCATTATTTCAAACGTAATATGATAAATTAAATAAGGGTTATTAAGGATTAAATTGAGATATAATATAAAAAAATAGAATTTATATAAAATTACAAAATGTAATCATTTTATTATTGAAATAAAATAACAAATAATCTTTAAAATTGATTTTGAATGTCATCTTTAAATTATCATCATCACATAAAATATTTATCTAACTTACATTATTTCAAGCGCATCTAATCCTTTTAAAATATTTCTTATGAATTGTTACATAAATAATCATTTCAAATAAAAAATAACATATTATTCATTCTGATGATTATAGTATAAACAAACAAGAAGTTATTTAATAGAATTATCTGATAATATCATATTTATAACATCAATCTTTCAATGATTATACTGTATTTTAAAAATTCTTGAAATCTTTAAAATATAATAATTTTTATCGGAATATATTTTGTTATTCGAGTATTGTAGTTTCTAATATGTTCTATCACATTTAAATTTTAGCTTTTTCGCCATTACTTTTAAAATTATTGATCACACAATAATTGTATTTTGTAGATTAACATGATTTGGAATTTCATGATTACTTTTATTCTATTTTGGATCCACATAATCTATACCTACGGAAATATGTAGGCCCAAAAGATTGTACAATCCAGTGGTCTAGAGGTATTGGTAGTTAAACTTTGCTGTAATAGCCAGAAATTAGGAGCCAGACGAAATGGTATCCGAGGTCGTCTAGAAACCTTAAAAGGAGCAGCTTTTCTATTGTTGAATGATAAACAGCAGAGCGAATTTCTTACTATATATGATTTTCAACTATTATAGAAATGAAAGCCAGACTGTCAAAAATGGAACTATAATGGTAACAGTGGTATCTGAATGGCGTTTTTTTATCTTCTTTTTTGTTTGAATACTTTCCATATTTTTATGAGCTGGAGATGTGCTGTTATTGTTATTTATAGTACAAGGTACTTATAATGAAATTTTAGAATTATTTTCATAATATTCCTATTATGTTTTCTAAAATTTAGAATAAATCAGTTTGAGTATATTTTAAAATATATATCGGCAATTTTACTATTTTATTAAATCATAGTCATTAAGATAAGAAATATCAAACCTATTAAAATATTAATAGAGAAAAATACCATTTCATTGATTAAATGAGAATAGATAATATCGGGAAGAAACTAGATGATCAAAAACATATTTTATTATATATTATTGTACTATTTATAAAAATTTATAAATGAGATTCAATATATATAAATCTTATTCTTGAACGATTATTTTATTCAAAATAAACCGAGGTTAAATTGAACAAAACAGCTTTTTCATGAATTCGTTAAATCAAACAATATAAGGATTATGTAGCATTTATTTAGATCCTTAGATACAAACAAAATGAGTTAAATAAAAAATTCCCTATGCTTATATTGAAGTACAAAATAATTAAAATTATATTCCAGAATCTACATTGCTATAAAAATATTTCAAACAGACATTTTCCAAAATGCATAAAACAAAAATCATTTTATATATATTTATAAATTATGTTAAACCATTAATTTAAAGGTTGAATTTAATTTTTATTTGCCACCATTGAGCTCATAAAACATGTATAATGATAAAAAACTGATCAAATTATAATTAAATGAAATTTTAATTAATCTATGATTTAATGTTTTTGTACTTTACATACTTTTCTAAAAATTTTTCTTTATAGTTTATTTTTTTTCTAAAAACACTCTATTACAATAACTAAATATTCTTTATAGTTTATTTTTTTCTAAAAACACTCTATTACAATAACTAAATATTAATTTTAATATAAGGTTCTATTTTATCTATCATTCATTACAATATATTCATTTCTATTATTTTATTTATAAAAAGATATCGGCAATATTGATGAATATGTTAACAATTCAATTATATGTTTATCTAATATCTGTTTAATAAATTGTACAATTTTATTTTCTATTTTATTTAATTAAAATTTAAGAAATATTAAATTTCTTAAATTTAAATTGCTTTTTATGCTAAAGTTATATCCAAAGTTCGAATAACTTTGACATTAAAAGCATTGAAAATTATATCGATTAATATTCTAAAAATCAATTATATGCATATAATATATTAAAATATGAAATAACCAAAAAATTTATATTTTCTATAAATAAATCGACATTAAAATGTATAATACATCTCGATTTAGAAGTTTGGTTTTGCTAAAGATATCTTAAATATTTTCGAGATATGCATGAAAATTATTAACATTAAAATGTATAATACATCTGAAGTTTGGTTTTGCTAAAGATATCTTAAATATTTTCGAGATATGCATGAAAATTATTATTTTTAATAATTTTCATGTATGAAATATCTATAAATTTTTTACTTATTTTTAATAACAATATCACTAACGTTTTAAATTATCATGTTTATATGAACTATTATCATTTAAAAGATTAAATTCATATAAAATAATTGTCTCATACATAGGACAGAAAATTATATTAATTTCTCTAATATTTTCTGAGATATGAAATTTCTGATAGAAAAAATTTGATCATAGTTTTAGAATTGATATCATTAGCTTTTTTGTCTTCGCTGTAAATGAAATATCCCGATTTTACTTTCAATTATATATGATAAATGATTTATAGATTTTTTCTATTTGTAAAACGCTCTAAAATTAGAAAAGTATGTCAAGGTATTGGTATATTCATATTCTAGTAAATAATATTTTTTTAGAATCGATGCTTTTAATAAAGTGATTTAATATAAAAATGAATTTTAAATTAAAATATTATAATAATATATTTATATGATAGACATCATTCAAAAATATGTATAATTATTAAAAAAACCTTAAAAACCGTTTTTCCAATGAAATCTCAAAAGCGATTATTCTACGAAAATTTCATTTTTTGCTAAGAAAATATTCAAAATTGAAAGATATAGAAAATAGCTCAATATATAAAGAGCTAATAAAATTTCTTTTCTTTATTTCTAAAATGACTCTTATAGAACTTCGGTTGCAATGGTTCCTTATTGATTTATTGTAAATTTAATTTGAATCCTATTGTAACAATTTTCAAAGATTTAATTTCCTTTTGAAGAATGAAATTTCTGTAAACTAGTTTTATTTTTCGATATATCAAATTATGTGGATAAAAAATATATAGAATATAGACTATATCAAAAAAACTCCTTCCTATAGTTTACTTCAGATTTTACTTGAATTAAATTGAAACATTAATTACTAATGATCTTATATTAAGTCAGTCAAGTAGCCTATGAGAAATATGATAATTCCCTTATAAAACAAAGGAACTTATCATTTTAAATATAATCAAACAGATAATCGAAATAAAATTACTCTTCATTATTCTCTCATATCCTTTCACATCCATTGTAAATATTTGAATTTGATTGTAATAATAAAATTACATATTGGTCATATTAATATTGTTTATAACTAAACAATTGAAACTTGAACTTTAAATAATTTTTAGATTTATTTCGTAAACCTAAATATTCAAAATATTAAATAGTTAACATTAATAAAAATTATTTCATATAATACAATATTCTTATTTAATACGAAATATTTCGTTTCCTAGTTAGATTAAAAAATTTTGTTTATTAATATTATATTTCAAAATTATCCATGCCTAAAGTATTTATCAAAATCAAATGTATCAAAACAATTTTTTCATTGTTTTTTAAGTAAATTTATTCTGAATTTCATTCTTTAATAATTTGTGCTTTTAAACTGATTTTTTCAACTCAATTAAGCTATAAGTAACGCAAAATTAATAAAATTCAATTTATTATTATTTTGGATAAATAAAGTGAATGAATTAAATGATCATAATTTATAACAAAGTTATATTCTACTTGCATAATTAATTCAAATCCATTAAACATTTAAAAAATAAAATAATTTTAAAAATTTAGAGTTGATTCCGTAATGATAGACAACGACTGAAATAACATTGTGAAAGATAAAGTCAAAAGAAAATTGTATTCTAAGTATTTAATAATATTAAATGAATTAGCAATAACTGTAGCATTTTGCTTTTCTAAGTTCATAATGATAATATGTAATAATCTTAATGAGATAACTTACATATTTTGCTAACTAATAAAAAGTTGTTAAAACAACTTTCATTTTCAATACTCATAATTATCAATTTTTCAATTAATTACGTGATAAATTGTTATTTCTGACATAAATTGTTTCTTAATAAATTTCTTATTAAATAATTGTTAGATGAATTTGATAATTTGGAAACTTGGGAACTTGGAAATTACTTGATAAACAATTTATTAAGAAATAATTAATGACAGAGAAAATATCGAGACAATTGCTCGAATAAGCATCAGGTAATTAATTATATGAAATCAATCTTTATGTAATCGTTTTCATAACGAGCAATATTAACAATTATTATTGCCAAAAATATCAAATACAGGTATCCCTCCTATAACACGGTAGATAGATTCCTGAAAAACAGCGTATTGTGTGAAACAGTATTATATGAGATCTGGAGCAATACAAAAAGGAGAGTTAGGTTCCAAAACTAATTAGAAAGAAATAACTTCCACATAAGAAACTTAATTTTTATTTAGAATATTAATAACACGAAACATAAAGAAAGAAAAAATATATACGTAAGATCCTAAAAAAAAAACAATATACGTAAAACAAAAAGAAAGGAAAAAATATACAGCCTATGTAATATTCATTTAATAATTACAGTGGATTCCGCTTAATTGGGACTCGCCGAGACAAAGCCATTTTGGCCCAATTAAGCGGCTGTCCCAATTAAACGAAGAAGTAATAAATTTTAAAATAAAATATGTAAGGACAAAGCCATTTTGGTCCAATTAAGCGGCTGTCCCAATTAAACGAAGAAGTAATAAATTTTAAAATAAAATATGTAATTCATAAGTAAATAAATAATAGATAAAAAATAATAATTAGATACCTATTTTAATGATTTATTAAACTGAGCAGCTAATATTCACGCCTCGCCCGCTAATTATAGAAAACCATTGATCTAATGTTTCTTCGACTTTTTTTACCGATCTCCTCTGACTTCTTCAACACTGGGTAGCTAATATTCACGCCTTGCCCGCTAATTATAGAAAACCATTGATCTAATGTTTCTTCGACTTCTTGATCCTTTCCATCACGCTTTCTTTTGGATGTTCCCGGAATTTATATCTGTAATGCCCACTACTCATGCAGTTGATTTTTTTGTAGGAGACGCGCTATGGTCGATTTTGGTTTATTTCAAAGAGTCTACGATAACTTGTATTAAATGGCTGGCTTTTAATTTTTTTCATCCAGCAAAGCAATTTTACTTGAAAGTGTAAAATCCTTTCTTGATATCTTGGTAAATATTTAAAAAATTAAAATAAAATCGACATTGTAAATGAATATCGCTAGGTACAGTAACGGTAGACTCTTAAGCTTGTAGGAGACGCTCTATGGTCGATTTTGGTTTATTTCAAAGAGTCTACGATAGCTTGTATTAAATAGCTGGCTTTTAATTTTTTTTTCATCCAGCAAAGCAATTTTACTTGAAAGTGTAAAATCCTTTCTTGATATATTGGTAAATATTTAAAAAAATTAAAATAAAATCGACATTGTAAATGAATATCACTAGATACAGTAACGGTAGACTCTTAAGCAGACGCACATTTGTCAGACTCACCATGATAGATAACTGATTCTCATCACGCTAGTGTTACCGAATACTATTGTTATGCATTATTTATCAGCGATGATATTTACTTATAATTTACTAAAGAATGGATGTTTATATTAGTGCGGTGACAGTGTGTCGACGATGTATATGTAATAGGACGCGAAGAAATGATCCACTCCATTGTGTTAATCTGTATTGTCTTATAGAAAAGTTTAACCTGAAAAATTACAGGTATAATAAAATGTTATAATTTTTATATAAGGATTTTTTATATAAGCACACAATTTTTAAGAAAGCACACAAGTATTACTGTACGTAGCATTGCCAAATTTTCAAAAATTCCTAAAATATATCAAAAATTGAAAATTTCTTTTCTGCTACTGTCCCAATTAAGCTATTGCCAAATTTTCGAAAAATTCCTAAAATACAGTATATCAAAAATTGAAAATTTCTTTTCTGCTACTGTCCCAATTAAGAGTTTAAATTATGTATTAGTTTATTAGTTTAGTTTCCGTTCTTTGAGATGGACCCAATTACGCGGCTGCCCCAATTAACCGGTGGCTCAATTAAGCGGAATCCATTGTATATCTTCCTTACTTCTGTTCAGTTAAAACGAGAATGTTTTTTCTTTAATATCAACTTCACTTTATAAACGTTTTTATGCATTTAAAATTTGTATAGCTTCTGCTCTCATTACAAAATCTGTAAAGTAATCCACTACAATCCGCTAAAATACAATCGTTCCTTAACATATACCCAAAAAATTTATGAATAAAATATTTTTCTTCTCTTTCACATTCCTCTATTAAAAAATAAAAACTTAATTTTTATCCAAGAACTGAATGTTTGGAACACAAAATACTCAATTGTCGCCAATTAACTCAATTTCAAATCAAAATTGAAAATATTTTGCGTATCGTCCCTCTCAAGGCCAACTAGCAAAATTGCATTTATGACCAATTTTAGAAAATTATATCCCAATCATTGCATTTTATGTGTGTATTATGTATCTATAGGATGGATTTACTAGAATTAATTGAAAATATTCTGCGTATCGTCCCTCTCAAGGCCAACTAGCGAAATTGCATTTGTGACCAATTTTAGAAAATTATAGCCCAATCATTGCATTTTATGTGTGTATTATGTATCTATAGGATGGATTTACTAGAATTAATGAAAATATTTTGTGTTGTAGGAAGTAAACGTAATTTTCTAAATATGTTAAATAAAAATTGTGTTGTAGAAGTACTGTGTTATATGGTTATATGAAGGTTTCCACAATTTTCAATTCGTGTTAGAGCGAAACCGTGTTGTAGGAAGTCGCGTTATAGGCGGGATACCTGTACATTTAGATTATTGAAAATAGATTAAGTATGTCTAAATTTTATATATTTTCATTTAAATATTGTAATTAAATTATGAAACATTATATTTTTTCCGATACATGAAAAATAGAATTTTTAATATTATATCCAATACTAAATAGAAAAAAAAATTAATATTTTTAAAAATATATACATTATCAATATACAATATGCATGATTATTTTTTAGGATATCTAGTATTATTTTCAGTTTTAATTAAGCTATTAATTATTCAGCTTTAATTAAAAAATTTAGTGAAATAGTATTAATTTGGTAACTTTAGAAATTAAAAACAGATTTTTGAAAATTAGGCTAATATTATGTAAATTTATGATTATATGCTATGTACAGTACCTTAGACTGCTAGATGATCGCATTACTATGACAGTTTTCAACTTCCGCTATTCAAAAATAACCTGTGAATATGTAACTTTTTAAAAGTATACAGTATATAAAAAATTATTAATGTGATTATATGCCAACAATACAGTATCTTAGACTGCTAGATGATCGCATTACCATGACAGTTTTCAACTTCCGCTATTAAAAAATAACCTGTGAATATGTAACTTTTTAAAAGTATACAGTATATAAAAAATTATTAATTCAATAAAATTTAAAAAGAGAATATATATATATTTTTTTATCTAAGCATTAAGAAAACTGATATTCTGAACAATATAGGATAATAGAATAAGATATTCTATGTTGTCCAGAATAAAAAAATGAATGTAAAAACAATAAAATAAATTCACATAAAAAAATTCAATTTTATATTTATTTCTTCGTTTCTTGTTTTTCATAGTCAAATTTTCTTTGAGTTTGCAAATAGATATTCTTATTTTACAAAAAAAGATTCAGTTGTCAATTATACCTAAAATAGTTACAGATAGTATTAGATGCTATATTTGCAATATATTTATTATCATCATTATTATGAATTTGGAAATTCTTGTACAGGATAAACTATAGAATAAGATATTACGCTGGCCAATACAAAATACTGATCTATATATATGATATAAAACGTTTATGGACTATACAGTATATGTCTTTCCTCTCGAATTTGTGCACTTTTCTAAAGCATAAAATGCTGAAATTTGAAAATGTTATGGAAGGACTACTGAATTGGCGATATAAACGCTTATGGACTATATATGTCTTTCCTCTCGAATTTGTGTACTTTTCTAAAGCATAAAATGCTGAAATTTGAAAATGTTATGGAAGGACTACTGAATTGATGTGCAAAAGTCAGGCAAAGAGACAGAAAAGGTGAATAGGAACAGTGACGCATTTATACTGTTTAGAGCTTTAGATAGAGGGTATACGCATCCGCCATTTCTGGTCCTTCTTCCCATAGGCCACTTTAGTAATATTCTAAAGATTTCAGTTTAATGAAAAAAATACATAAAATAAATGAAAGTTGTACTTTAAAATGTATCGAAAACATTGAAATGTTTAATTTCATACAGTCGTTTTTTTTATTTATTTATTAGATAGCGTTTAATACCAAATTTTTCATATGATAGAAGCGCTTTTATAGGATATCAACAAGATATTGATTGATTATAATTGAAGTTTTGGCTAATAAATTATATTCATAATCGTACATTTTAAATTTTTACTGGAGCTAGAACTAATCTCAATAATTAAATTATTCTAGAAGTTTAAAAATATGGTATATACTAAATCAATATAAGGCGTCTTGGACCAAATATGGCGCAGAACGAGTATACTCTCTATTTAGTGCCCTAATACTGTTGGAGTCCCTAGGTGCTAAGGGATTTTCTGGGCCCGATGTTCGTAAATGGAATACAGGTAGGCCTCGATTAGTGCGAATAACTGTTGGAGTCCCTAGGCGCTAAGAGATTTTCTGGGCCCGATGTTCGTAAATGGAATACAGGTAGGCCTCGATTAGTGCGAATAATGGGTACCACGAATTTCTCGCACTATTCGAAGTATTAACTATATGTAAAATACGGTAATTGGTTCTTGCTTGGTGAGATTTTGGCCATTAGCCAACCTCACGATGAATAACCACAATACTAATTGTTTAAGAAATATTTATTTTCATATTTTACATCGTTGTTCTTCATATAAATTAAGAACTTTTCAGGAATTGCGTCTCATACCATCATCAAACCAACCGTCAAATCCAAATCGAAAGCGGAAGTTGAGAGCCGCTTTTATGTCACTCAATTGCATCTATTTTTTGCTATAGCGTAATCACTAACCTCTTCTTTCCTGTTTTATTATCAAAAGTATTCTTCCTTTTATCCATTTCGATACATTTTAAAAGAGAAAATTCTGTACTATACTGTATGTATACGATAACAAAGCCAAGTAATAGTAATATTGAATAGCTAATGGCAAAAAGTCCATCTTTCTGGTGTTTCACCCTTCAAAGCCAAGTGACTGAATAATGGCAAAAAGCCGATCTTTCTGGTGTTTCACCCCTTCAAAGCCAAGTGACTGTTCTTGGAATCTTTCTGGTGTTTCACTCCTTCAAAGCCAAGTGACTGTTCTTGGACTGCTCCTCGTCCGGTTTTACTAACCGAATATTAACGGTAATTTGTTAATTGACATCATAATTTCAAAATCGTGTGACCGTTCTTGGACTGCTCCTCGTCCAGTTTTACTAATTAACCCATTCTTGGACTGCTCCTCGTCCAGTTTTACTAACCGAAAATTAACGGATTCTTGGACTGCTCCTCGTCTGGTTTTACTAACCGAAAATTAACGGAATTTGTTAACTGACATCATAAAATGGGATGGACCTTTGTTAGTAAGACTGATCTATGCTTACAACTTGCATTAAAATGGACCTTTGTTAGTAAAACTGGTCTATGCTTACAACTCGCATTAGACCGAAAATTAACATTAATTTGTTAATTGACATCATAAAAGGGGATGGACTAAACGAAAATTAACATTAATTTGTTAATTGACATCATAAAAGGGGACGGACCTATGTTAGTAAGACTGGTCTATGCTTACAACTCGCATTAATCGAATATAACTTTAATTTGTTAATTGACATCATAAAAGGGGACGGACCTTTGTTAGTAAGATAATTTGTTAATTGACATCATAAAAGGAGGCGGAGCTTTGTTAGTAAGATGGTCTATGCTTACAACTCGCATTAATTGAATATTTGCTCTCACTAACTGATCGTAAAAGGAGGCGGAGCTTTGTTAGTAAGACTGGTCTATGCTTACAACTTGTATTAATCAAATATTTAGATAATAAGACTGATCTATGCTTATAACTTGCATTAATCAAATATTTGCTGTTATCATTAATTTGTTAATTGACATCATAAAAGGGGATGGATCTTTGTTAGTAACTTTAATTTGTTAATTGACATCATAAAAGGGGACGGACCTTTGTTAGTAAGATAATTTGTTAATTGACATCATAAAAGGAGGCGGAGCTTTGTTAGTAAGATGGTCTATGCTTACAACTCGCATTAATTGAATATTTGCTCTCACTAACTGGATCTATACTTACAACTTGCATTAATCGAATATTTTCTTGCACTAAGTGAAAAACAATCTATGCTTACAATTCGCATTAATCGAATATTTGCTCGCATTAATTGAGAAACGGTATCATTTTTATAAGTCGCACTAATCGAATATCGCATTATTCAAACTCGCACTAATCGAGGCCTACCTGTAAAATAAATTTTGGTGCTCCTGAAAATTGAGAATTCTAGGCACACGCCTACTGGTAAATGCGCCACTGGATAGGAAGATAAATTTCCTATGTTTAGCTTAGGACTATTTTTAAAAAATGTAATTTTTCGATAATTTGAGTGTTTTTATGTGGATAAAAATATCCTTTCACATATAGATTGAAAGAATATACTCAAAGAGGTCAAAGCAGTTCGCAAATTTGAGGATTTTTAATATTAGTCTTATTTTGAAAAAAATCAGTATCTATGAGTTTTGGGAATATAGATTATGATTCTGATAATAGTTTTTTTTTCCAAATTCAAAATGATGAATCTAAATGCCAATCCGAAATTAAATGGATATTTTAATTTAGTCTGATTTTGTTGTACTGTAGGCAGATTTCTCCATTTGGAAACGGTATGGCTTTCTACCCAGATGCCTTGAATCGAATTCGGATCTCATTTCTTTGAAAATAATTCTTAGATTTGAGCCCAGACTGTCAATGGCCATTGTCAACAGTCTGCCCTCCACTAACGTAAGTGGCCTTATGACAGGCTTCAATTCATCCATTTGATAATCAATAGATTGAGAAATAGCATCAGTTATTGACAAAAAGTTTGATCCAAGCTACCATAAATATTCGTGTCGGTTATTGCTTGATATGATATCGTGTCTCGATATCGCTGATATCGTGTCGGTTATTGCTCCTTTGCCTGTGTCACTTTTGACATGCTTATATACTAGTTATCTTATGAAGAGAAAATAAAATTGAAAAATTATGGAAAATGTAGATTGGATAATGTAAATATTAAAGATTTTTCTTATTTCTTTATAGATATGAAATTGAAGAGTTATTTGCAATAATCACATATATCGAGTTAACTTGTTTTATGGAAACTTTATACTATCATACAGCAAGAAGACTTATCTTGATATTCCATGTTCGACTTTCCATGATTTACTATGGCATCAACGACCATATCGTGTCTCGATATCGCTGATATCGTGTCGGTTATTGCTCCTTTGCCTGTGTCACTTTTGACATGCTTATATACTAGTTATCTTATGAAGAGAAAATAAAATTGAAAAATTATGGAAAATGTAGATTGGATAATGTAAATATTAAAGATTTTTCTTATTTCTTTATAGATATGAAATTGAAGAGTTATTTGCAATAATCACATATATCGAGTTAACTTGTTTTATGGAAACTTTATACTATCATACAGCAAGAAGACTTATCTTGATATTCCATGTTCGACTTTCCATGATTTACTATGGCATCAACGACCAAAAGTCCTCAAATGACCATTATGTATAGAATAAGATGCAATAATATGAAAAGAGATGTATTATCTGTTTTTATAGAATTATTCTTATTTTTATGCCGAATGAAGAGATACGCATCGTCTGGTAATAATTTCCATTATTTTAGATTGATAGATTTCATATATCTTATTTCTATAACTACATGCAGCATGCTATGTGGGCACATTTAACATTCTTGAAAGCTGTTTACTGCATATTAATATTCCAATAAATATTAAAATAAACTAATAAACAAAATAATATGAATAATAAAAGAAAGGAAAATCTAAGGTCTAGAGTTATTTTGTTTTCAAAAATTCGAGCTGATAACTGATAGTAAGGGAAAGCTCAGGAAAGATCTAGTACCCGAGCTTTTTTGAAAAATATTTATTAACTCATTGGGTTTAAAAGTCTGTTAATCATCAGTTAGCTTAATTATAACTATAATAAACAGTTTGTACTTTATTTTTGTGATACGTGGATCATCTGAAAAAGCTCAGGAAAGATCTAGTACCCGAGATTTTTTGAAAAATATTTATTAACTCATTCTTAATTATAACTATAATAAACAGTTTGTACTTTATTTTTGTGATACGTGGATCATCTGAGCCAAATTGCATTAAATACAATGTTCATTTAAAAAAGTAATGTCTAATACATAATTAAAGAAAGCTAGAAGTCTAGCATATAACGCTCAATAATATTTAAAAGATTTAAATGGGTAATTGATAAAACCAAACAAAATAACAGATAATAGCAATAATTCCATTAAAAATGTAAAAAGTTAATTCGTAAAAACAATGTAAAAATTAGTGTTTGAACATCGAACATAGATGTTTTGATATCGTTGTTCGATGGTTTAGACATCGGTGTATAGAGGTCGATGTGTTTTTCTGTTTATGTCGTAGAATTGACGTTTGAGTTAAGCAATATTACATAATATTTTTATAAATGGAATTTTTTATAATTAGTGATGTTTTATTTTTAATTTTTTTAGTTTTGCATTAGGAAACTCGAACAATCCATCTGGCAATATTGATTTAGTGCTTATATTTGTCACGTAAGACACTTGATTATCGTCACTTAATTAATATTCGAAACGCTTTCGGTTTCTTTTTTTTATTTCAAAGTATCAATATTTATACCTTTGTAGCTCAGGAAGTATATCTCCGAAAACGTTTCTGTGGCAACATTTTGCTAAAAATAAAAGTAATTCTGCAACTTACACATATTATTCAAAAGAACTGAAAACTACTGGTAATACCATGTTTGCTTTCAAGATGACACCTGCATTAAGGCAGATGTCATCATGTTTACTTTCAAGACACCTGCATTAAGGCAGGTGTCTTGAAAGTAAACATCCACAACTTCTTGAAGTTCAGAAAAACTTGCAGAAGGAAGAAAAATGCTATCAAGACACTGACGAAGCATCATCGACACAATCTCTCCTAAGAAAACAAAGAAAAATTTCTGAGACGTTTAGGAGCATTGAGGAGTTCAAATCAGTTGAATCAACGGAAAATAAGGTAAATCAAGCTCTTATATTTATGGTGTATAAAGACAATAATTATGCCATTGAGTTTTTGGATTGTGAAGATTTTCAACATTTCGTAAAGATAATAAATAGCATTTTCGTAAAAATTCCTTCTCGCCTAATGATTAAAAGACTAATTTCCGATGAATATAGTAATATGGTATCCATAATCAAACAACAACTCGAACAGAAATTTTGTTTATTGACAACTGATTTATGGACAGACATCCAAAGAAGAGTTATATTATCTTGACTGTCCAATTTATAGATGAGGAAAATAAACTATGCCATGTACCATTGAATGTTTTTATAATGGAAGAACGGTATTCTAGCGAATATCTAGCTAATAAACTAAAGAAATTAATAAAGTATTGGGAAATAGATGAAGAATATGTCAATGCAGATGTTACTGACAATGCACAAAAAAAAAAAAAATAATAATATCGATATTAGAAAACATCGATGTTTTTGGTACCGATGTTTTCTAACATCGATGTTACCTTTCGATGGTTTTATCGATGTTTTCCTAACGATATTCAACACTAGTAAAACCTCATAATTCAAGTATTATAGAAAAAAACTATGCCAAAAGCACTTGAAAACCATAATTGTTAAATTTTTTTCTAAATAAAATATTAAAAAGTGCTTAAAAACAGGATGATTAAAAAGTCATAAACATTTGACTTTGAAATAAGGACACATTACTAAAATGTGCTTCATAGTAACTTCACAATTGCAAATATCGCAGATCGATTAATTTTTATCTATCAACAATTTTCAAATGAGATTATATGATTATGTCCTAAACAGTCTTTCTTCTGTTTCTAAAATAACTTAATTGCAATACAGTAAATGAAAAACTGATTTTATATCGTGAAATCGTGAAGTTCGCTATAGATCTGGTCGTTCTGTTTATTATTAAAATTATAAGGACTATAGTATAATATATTAATTTAATAAAAAAAGCAATAAAAATTTCATAATCTGTATTTCGACCTATGCTTTTCACGAAATAATTTTCTGCGTTCAATAAATAATGTTTACCAATTTAAAAAGTGTTTTAGAGGCTTTTAAAACATAAAAGTTCGAGATTATTTAAGAAAAATTGGAGTTTCGGTCATCTGTTTATTTATAAGACTCGAGTTGACTCCAACCAGAAACTCTACTAAGGTCTGTATTGGCAAAAACTTCATTTATCATTAAGAATAGAAATATTTTCGGCACTTTATAAAAACCATCCTCAAAATTCCATTTTGAAATAAAGAATACTTTGTTCAATGAACTACAAAGATTGTTGGAATAGATTCACAAATCTTGGTGGTTCGTGAAACAGATTTATTATTCTATAAAGTAAAGAAACTATTCTATAAAACTGTCATTTCCACAAGAAAACAGTATTTCAGAAAGATATCAGAAAAAGGAATCTTGTAACTAGCAGGCACATTCAGAAATATAACTAAACTTTCTCTGTCTCTTCTTCTTCAATAATAATTATGATGAAGGCATATCAAATGTCAGGAAGCGTCTCAAATTGGCATATTAATGACCACTATATTTGATTTTTTTGAAATGTAAAAGTTTTAATATAGTATATAATTATTTTCAATAAAATTCATATTATTTATTTAAATGAGTGCTTTCTCCATTTCAGCAATAATGAATGAAGTTATAATCCGATATATAAGATTTGCTTTTTATATGTAACATTGGCCGTTTGGTAAAACATTCATTTACCATATTGGAGGATCCGCGTTCAATTCAGAGTCCCATATCTTAGTTTTTCAGCAGAGAGCCAGGTTTGATCCATTGCACCCCATCCTTTAACTTTCCCGTTGACAGCATCATAGATGTTGGCCAACACGTGGTGGATTCTAAAACTGACTGCGGTGAGATAAAATATATCCTATGAGAGATATGGCGGCTTAATTTTAACTAATCTAATCTTTTATATTTACACTTTCTATATTTTTTTATATAAAAAAATATGAAAAATTGGGAAAGTGGATATTTAAACATTTCTTCACCTTAAATATCATTGTCAAAAATTACATATTTTATTTCAAATACATATTATAAATTTAGTAGTTTATGAAAACATAAATGCGCTTTTTAACATCGATTTTACTGAAAATCAACTTTCTCGATTTAACTGATCATTGCAAATAACCTCTCAATTATCATTTCTGTAGATGAACGTAAATATTCTAACAAAAATTAAAGATTGTAATTCTTTGATGCAATATTCTAGAAAACAATCAGAAGATAAACAATTGATATTTTAATTATACTATTGAACGTAATATTAATTATATTACGTTCTATTTAGTAATTATATTAATTACTATAATACATAGCGTGTTTTATAAATAAGTATAATATTCTCTTTCAACGTGGTTTACCTGTTTCATTTATTATAAATGAATTTTTCAGCGAGTTTGCTATGTGAAACTGTGTTATTATATCTGAGTTTTATGGCTAATTAATGATAGATTAATAACTTGACACATAGCAAATCCCACTTGTCATGCGATAGGATTAAATTTGTCATCAATTTACTTGTTCGAATAAGTTGTTCGTAATCATTTGTATTGATTATTTATATTACAATCACATATTGTTCTATTTCAGGAAGTAGATGACCATAAACCAGTTAAACCGATTAAGAGTTACTATAGAATTTATAGGTTAAGTTTCTGTTTCTGCGAACAGAGTTTGATATTATTCAAATAAATAAACATCTAATATGAACATTAATACAAGAACTGTTATCGTTCAAAATGCTGAAAAGTCGTTTAATGCTATATAAAATTATGAACTAACTTTGTCTTTGATTCTTGTATGTTTATTAAATCAAGAAATAATAGAATTTTTAATAGTTTTCATGTAAAAATATATTAACAACGTCTGTATTTTATACAATTTATCAATTATACGTTATCTATAGTACTGTAAACTAATAAATATTTCTTATTATACATTCTATTATCCATATTTCTATAGTGTTTGAAAACAAAATTTTTGAGTTGATAATTTATTTTCTTACATTTCTGAAAGTTTCTTCGACATTAAATCATATTCTGAGCTGTTTATGCAAATTTTTAGATTGTTTCTTAGTAAGTTTTATTTATTTATTTGAAGTAATATATTACAATATATGAATTTTATTTGTTTTTTTCGATATGAGAATTTTAAACAATGTGTATGCATTGATTAATCTGAATATGCAGGATATATTAGTTTATCCCGAAAATTCAATATCCGAATTTGCCTATTAGTATATATACTAGTGTCTATACCAGCCATTCTCAACCTGCGGTTCGGAACGCACAGTCATGAATTTAATGAAAGCGCGGAATTCTTCTTCCACATGCAAAAAAATAAAAATTCTGATATTAAAAAAATTTTTTAAATCTGAAAAAATTAGAATTTTCCTAATTTGCTAGGTCCTTCCTGATGCACTCATAAAAATTTTTTTCACGTGACACCAACCGGTTGCCGACTGCTGATATAGCATGTTCCCCGCTTAATATAGCAAATATGTATGCAGCCCGGGAAAAAAATGATTGAGAACCGTGGTCTATACATTCAGGTTTCACCATGCAATCGAATGAAAAACAGACATTTCTCAAGTTATTTCATAAAATAGTAGTGTATGGGGTCGGCAAAACCCCCTATGTGTCGTCTTTAAGACGAAGAATGTAATGACGCTGTTAAAATAACAGGATGTAATTGATATCATTATTGGTTGAATAATATAAAGTAAATTCTTTTTAATTTTTTTACTAATATATAAACATTAAGTCTGTAGTTATTATTTGGATATCGTCTTTTACAATTACATAATGTTATTTTGTTATTATCATTTTAGTATAAAACTTAATTAAATTTCTTGCTTAATAAACATTTTGGATTAAGAATAATTTATTTTAAATATCAGTTTTTAATATATTCATAGCGCCATTAAGTACATAATTTTAATCAATCATTAAGTAACTGGGTTATCTAACTTTGATTTAACATAATCTGTAATGGAAATTAAAATTCAGTGGTTTTATATAACAATTATACAGAGCTGTTATTTAGCCTTTATTCTTAGTATTAAATATAAATACTATGCTTTGAAAAATATATGAAGGTTTTTATTGTTTTCATATTTTTAATATTTTCAAAAAATAATAAATGTTTGATAAATTTACTTCTTCAGATCGTATCATACTTGATTGAAGATTTATTCTATTAGCAAATGCATGAATTATATTTTATTTGATTTAGTAATAGTTGAAATATTTATCATTAAGAAAACTACAATTTTTATCATAGAGCTTTAAATCTTAATCTTTTACTCAAGAAAATTTATCCTGCATTATTAATTATATTATTGTGCATATACTATAATAATAATATTTAACATATTTATTATTTTGTATAACCCATCCATTTTAAGTCCAGTTTATTCATATGCTATCTGCCTTTAACTCATTTCCATTATGAATTAAGATATCATATATTCTAAATTTGCTTTATTGACCCTAATGCACTAATTATAATATTGTTTACATTACGATTGTTAAATGAATTTATAATAAGCTTAATCATAAGAATATCTACAGTCATCTAAGTTAAAAATTGCCGAAAATTCATTCGTATTCCTCTCAAAATTGATAATTAATAATAATAACACAATTATTGATTCATATTAAAGATAAATACAATACTATATATGAAATAGTAAATGACAAATAACATATTAAAAAGTTTTTTATAAGAAGTATTGCAAAAAAACTTAAATTGAACTCATAAACATGGTTAATTGTATATTTTAAAAATCTTAACGAAATGTTAATTAAGTCTTTCCTTGAAAAATTATAAATAATTATTTTTTAAGTAATACACATTATATTTAAATATGATCTGTTCTGAAGGGATTTTTACATGAACATAAGCAAAAGATGAGCACTAAAAATATGTAATGGGATTTTAATTTTTATCTGTATAATTATATGTAGATTGTTTTATCATATACAACAGTTAATATTTTCATATTATCCTTAATATATTAATATATATTATTTAACTTGTTTTCTTATACTATTCCATTCAATTCATTGAATATTTCAAGCAATATTTTATCATTAAACAAACCATAAATTATAAAAACTGATTGAAAAATCATATCAAGATCCATGAAAAGCTTTTATTTTTTATTTCAAAATTTCAATCAAATTTTGATAACAGATAAAGTGCATTTTGAATCAGTATCTTTGCTTCATTTCACAGAAATTGTTCTTTCTATCTGATAAATAGTTCATATCTTCATCTTTTTCTCATTTTTGTGAGTCCAACGTTGATTTATTCAGCCAATCATATCACATAAGCACAGGTATGTGCAAATCAAAATTTCTGATATTTCAGCGTATTATTCAGCTTATTATTATTGATATTCAGACCTTTAGCTAGTTTCCTGCATTTAGAATATTAAATAAGTTGCAATTAAAATTATCGTATTTATTCCATTATTAAAAGTTATCGTATTTATTCCATTATTAAAAATAATTTATGATGGAAATTATTAAGATAAAACTGTATCTTTGTAAAAATTAAATCATAGAGATTATTAATTTAAAATTCAATTTATTTAGCAATTTCATGTAACAATTTTTCTTTTATCCAATTTTCCATTTTTTAGCATTTTTTTCAAATTATTCACTAAAAATTTATTTTTACTTTCTGTTATAAAAATACTGTCAACACAAAAGAGTTGGTAATTTATAGACAAAATTCATATTCTAAAGCGACCACGATTCAATTGTTAATGCATTATTCTTAGCAAAAAATTAATAAAAAAATCTAAATCTTGTATTACACAATTCTTTTAAAGGAATTTATAACCTTATTTATTAACTTTATTTGGTTAGTCAAGAATATAAAGACAAAACTTAATAATAAGATGGAGCGTATTAGGCCTATAATTTATAATATGCCTGCTAAAAGTAATCTTTTTTTTAATTTATTGTTTTCATTATAACCTTCATACTAGCCTTTACTTAATTTTAATGATTTGATACACATGAAATAAAATTGAATAATTATAAATTGTGTAACTCCTTTTTAAGATACTGTAAAAAAAATTAATTTAATAAATTTATTTATTTAAAGGTTGTATTAAGAAATAGTATATTTTACCAAGGCTACTTTTTATTAATTTTTGTAAATAATAATGTAATCTATGTTTGTTGAAATAATAAACAATAGATATTTATTTTTTAAAAAATGTTTTTAATTCTATAATAAAAATAGTAGGGAACCAATGTCCCAATTCCCCAATGTTAAGAGTTTCCTTTGCAGTTTGTTTAGTGAAAAGTTTCTTTGAAATTTTCGTGAGCTTTCTTCATTATGGTTTCTCATAAACTTAAGTTTTCAATTTTCAACAAACTCTAAATCAAAAAGTATCTGCAGTTTATTTATTTATTTTAACTTTATTATAATATCATTTCTAACAAGATAATTAAAGAAATATTTTACTTCGAATCGTATATGTTCTTATAATTCGAATATACTGTATAGAATGATCAAAAAGTAACTATGCTCCTATATTAATATGAGAAATAAATGTTGATAAACAAAAAAAATTGATTTTTTTAATAGAAAATTACCTGATATCGTACAAATTTTTAATAAAGTATTGCATGCATCTTGAATTGAATAAACGAAGCACACCGCTCCCTAGGTTATAACGTGGTTTGCAGGATTCAGAGATCCAATCTTATCCTGAAACCGCGTTATAAGACAACCGCGCTATAATTGACCGCCTCAGCATCTCTTTCAAAGGGATGCTTAAAAATAAAAATTCACTGTATATCCACATACTCACTCTGAACTTACAACACCATCGCAACATTTGCCAGGAACATCACTCCAAATATGCTAAAAATCAGGGGCGGATTTAGGCATGGTCTTTATGCGCTGCAGCCCAGGGTCTCGTTCAATCAAAGGGTTCCCCTTCGCTGTCAAAAAAAAAAAAAATGAAAATAAAAACAATTTAAAAATTTAAGAAAAATTATATAAAATTTTTCGTACTTACATCAAGTTTAAACGGTTGGGTTGCAACACTATTGGATTTGAATAAAATGCCAATGTTTTAAATGACAGTAAATAATAAATACATATCTGTCTTCTATCGGCTCTGTCGGTAGTCGGTAAAATCAAAATACTGTATACTTTGTTATTTGTCAATTTGCAAATAATGTGGCAATGTTGGAACGGGAGTGCAAGTCTAGCTCCTCTAAAGCGTGTTAGGTCAGGTAGCTCTCATGTTAGTTTAATTTGGGTTAATTGGATAGGCTCCCCCCAAAGTTAACGGTCCGCCCTGCTAAAAGTATTTCAAACAAGATAAAATTGTAGATACGTGCCTACACATATGAAGGGAACATTTCAAACATCTATAAGTTAATATAAATGACGTAAACGTTACTTTGGGTGTATTTATGTATTTATGCCTTTCATAGTAATATCAATATAAGTGCCTGTTACTTTCTAATCACTCTGTAGAATACTGTACTGTACTCTTCATTCTTCTCGAATCGTTATCAGAAAGTATTATTATAATAGTATGAGTCTACGATGAAAAATAATGGAGAAAGAAGAAAAATGATATGTTTTGGCCAAACATAACACGTGTTTGGACAACATATGTCAACATCTGTTTTGTCATTTTTGAAACTGCTCTAGTTTTTTATCAATTGAATTTGATATTTCAAATTTTGCATTCTATATTCTGTTAAATAAAATTGTCAAATAATATTTAATGTGGAATCAAAAATATAACAATGTGAATTTCGGTTCAAATTTCAATCAAATTTTCAAATAAAAATTGCCAATTAGGCCTACTGACAAATTACTTGATTCAGAATCATTGACATACCTTCTAATTTGAATCTAATTATTATCCAGTTCTAAAAATAATATTTCTTAGCTAAAAGTATAATAAAAGTTTAAAAATTAATTTAACTATTTTAAATATGTTTAATTATTATTATTATCTTTTAAAAATAAATAATTTATACCAACTGTGCAGATAAACAGAGTATCTAATAAAATAATTTAATTTAATTTGTATCATTATTGCTTAAGATAATAAATTAATCTAATAAATATAAAATTTTATTAATTAAATATAATTTCATTCTTCACGCAATAGATGGCATTAGACACTTCAGACTAAATAATAAAACTTTTTTCTTTATAAATTAATAGCAGTATTGGCACATCAAATTATTCCACTTAATAGCTTTTACATATAACAATTATTAATTATCGTATATAAAAGCTATTAATATTATATAATATATTGTATACACAATAATTTTTTATGTACCATGTACCATTATTTATGTACCATTTTTTATGTACGTGTTTAACGTGCTAAAATAATAACTATCATTGTAAAAATGTTTTAAAATGTATTAAATCCATTTAATTGGTATTAAAAAATATTTAGTTTTAAAATATTATTATTTTACCAATCAAACTATGTAGACAAAATTAAATTCTTAAATTTTAAACATTCGGGATAAAATGTTTATGTTTATAGCCAGACATCAAAAAAATTATTATTTTAATAAAAAAATGGATCTCAATCGCCTTAATAAATAATATTTTCAATGGAATAAATTGAAAGTAATAAATTCGATTAATATATTTTTTAACAGACTTTGTGAATATTAAAATAAATATTTCAAAAGCTGATTATCATGCCAAATATATAACATCTCTTAATTTATATAACATTAAAATTTATGCTAAATTAATTGCATCGCATGTATGATTTATGTTTACTGACATTTTCCTGTTTAGAATTAAAAATGCATTTATAAACCTGTTTTCTATTTTCTTTTATTTAGTTTATATTTAATCAATACAGATTCTTCTATGCATGTGCCTGTATAGTATTATATTTAATAATAATAATAATAATAATAATAATGTTTATTAAACAATTAGGAAGGATCCCATTTTATTAACTATAGAAGCCGTCATTTATTTTCGTTATTTACAAAAATAACGAAAATAAATCAAATTGCTATCGATATCAATATCATATCGATATTTCAACTCTCTATTCGTATAGGAAAGGAAAGATCCAATAGTCTGAAGTTACATCAATTAACAATAAGATTTTACTTTAAGATAATCCAAATGACCTATTTTATAAATAAAATCAAATGTAGATTCTATCAGTGAAGAGAGTTCCAAATTTTCGATATTGTTGGATGATGAAATGGCGTGCCAAGGAATGTTGATTTTGGCGCGTGTTGACACATGAGCACGAATACAGGCGGCCGGATAGTCGAGTGGTACCGCTGTCGACGTGCCACGCAGGAGGATTCGGGTTTGCGTTCCGGGTCTGGTCCCGGATTTTTTTCGGGGTACTGGGCCCGGCCCGGTGGATTCCCGTCCTTCACCATCCGGCCCCCCTCCACGGGTGTGGGTGCAGCCCACCGTCCTTCACCATCCGGCCCCCCTACACGGGTGTGGGTGCAGCCCGTGGCCGTTAGCATCCCAGATTTTTTCGGGGTACTGGGCCCGGCCCGGTGATCCCCGTCCTCCTCATCAAGGCCCCCCTCCACGGGTGTGGGTGCAGCCCGTGGTTGGAACTGGCTCTGCCCCCTTAATAATCTCCCTGATTGGAAAGAGGGCGTAAAATATGAAAAAAGAACACAAATACAAAGCACAACATAAACTAAACCTATTTACTAATTTTCAATTCTCTTTTATTACTATCATTTTATTTTCAACTCCTTTTAAGGACTTCAGGGTTCAATGTGATTAGTGAGAGAGTTGGGTCCGAATTCCTCTTCTCCTCATTATTGGGTTCTGGTCGAAAATTATAAACAGAAATTTAGAGTTCTTACCCTCTTCATTGGGGTGAATACCCCTAAGTAATTTATACCAATTTGTTATAGATTAATCCTAAACCTCTCTCTGGTGCCATAAAATTCAGTACTATTTTTGTTATTATGACCTTCCGGCGCTTTTGATGATCTATTTGGCAGGAAAGTTCAAGCCAAGTAAATATAGTGAATTTGATATCCGGAATTGTTCTGTTTACATCCCCAGTCCAAATTTCAGCTCTACTATTGTTCCCCACTTACTGATTGAGTAATTGCCGATTTATAACTAGGCTTAATGGATAATTGGATTATTTACATTTTTCTTGTTAAGTAAAATGATACTACAAAAACTTAATAATCAAAATTACTTCAAAATATTTCGAATTAAATGCATATTCCTTTTCTAGAATCTTACACTAAGTAATCTTACAAATCAGGGCTTGAAACTCTGATTTAACTTCATGTGATTTCATCTTGAGGGAATGGGTAGAGGAGAAAGCACACAAGTCAAAAGTTCAGAATGTTGACGAACTCAAAATTAAATTACGGCAGATATTGACAAATGTACTCCCAGAATGTTAGCATACAATATAAATGACTACCACTTTTAGGGCCTATTACAGGCTAGCCATCCATGATGGAGTTATCCAGAAGTTAAAGAATGGGATTTAATGGGTCGGCAGGATTGACCACATGGAAACGCTTTGGTCTCTGGAGGACCTGGGTTCGAGTCTCGGGTCCCATCCCTTGAAAATATTTATCATAAGGTCCAGGCCCGGCCCGTCGATCCCCGTCCTCACAATCCGGTTGACTCTTCTTGCAGGGGTGGGCAGCCTGTGGAAGGGTTTGTTTCGCCCGTCACATAGTGTTCTTCCTGAATGGAAAGTGGCGTCATCTGTAGACAAAAAAGGCTTTAATGGGGATCCGGATACTTCCTGAAAATTTGGAGATGTGGGATCCGGAATTGAACCTGGTCCTTCAAGGCAATAAGCAATTGCATTACCAGCAGTCCAGTCTCATGATGTACTCAGATATCTTCACAAACGTATCGAACAGTCGGCTACTATGGAAGCATACTGTGCTTTCACTATAGACGATCCTGGTTCAATTCTGAGGTGCTTCATTTCGAGATTTTTTAACGAAGGAATCCAGTCCTGACTTTTTGAATTCCATCCTCCACTTGATGGCTGACATCATCAGAAATATGGAGATCTGTAATGGGAAATGGAATGCTCCGCATGGAAAGCTGAGTTAAATCATTAAAATATGTTGGATAAATGGGATCTTACATTGAACGTTAATGCGATGGAATTTTAACACTGCGGTTAATTTTTTTATGTTTATTTCATTTAAATTAGTTGGATAAGAAGAAAGAAATAATTAAAAATAGGAAATGATTTTTCATTCACTTTCTACTATAAATGCAAGTAATGCCATTACCAGAAAATCTTCAATGCAACATATAAATAAAACATTAAAAGATTGCAGCTTTATTACATAAATCAATCAAAGTTGTTGGCAGGATTGGCTGCGTGAAAACGCTTTAAGCGATCATCTAATCAACTATTTGTCTAAAAATGATGCAGATGATGCAATTAATAGTGAAAGAACTATAACAAATTTGGCACAGGCTGCTCATCTCTGCGGATCCAGATTATAGATAATGAGGATGGATGGACAGCCCAGACCACATGAATAAATTTTCCAAGGAATTTGACATAGGAAAATAGAGTCAGACTCTAGACCATATGGAATGCCAAAGCGTTTCCATACAGTAGATCTCCCGACTACAATTTAGTGAACGTTCTCATAGATAACGAAATTGTAACTAAACATTGAATCAAAAATTTTAGAAATTAGAGGAAAAATAATTTTCTTTATACAAAGTCCTTAAAGAAAATCTTAAAAAAGATAATTAATGTGTTTCATTAAGAAATTAAATTTATAACAGATCGAAATAGATTCTTTTCTCAGTAACGGTATTTTTTAAAGAAAATTTAATTCTTGATAAATTATATTTAATTAATAAATCAGTGAGAAATATTTTTCATTATTCTTTTCTTGAATTCACCATTTTGATCTCATATAATGAAATCATGAAATTAAATGGAATCAAAAGAATACATTCAAGTTTCATTAAATGAAAGTAAAATGAGGAATTCAACATTATATTCGCATATTTGTATAAGATAAATTGACATGAAATATTAACGATTTTTATTCAGCAAAGTCAATATTTATATATATTATGATATGACCAAGGAGGATATGACAAACATTTTATTGATATTTACAGTTTTTTCAAAATAAAATGCACAATATATTGTTAAAATTTTGTGAACGAGGAATACCATTCCGAAACTGACAAAAAAGCTATTGAAATTGGAATGAATTGTAACTCCATTTTAGCAACATATTTCTGTTATATATAATTAGAAAAAATATTTATTTTTCCGTTTTAACAATTTAAGACAACATTTCAAAACTAAATTAAAATAATTAGGAAGAAATTTTTTTCCTAGTTTAAATATTCTAAATTGAAACGATGCAGAGGGCGTATCAGTTAATCAGAGAAAAGTTGAAATGAATATTCTTCCCAAAAAGAGGTAAATTAATATTAATATCAAGCTGATAAATTGCTATTTGATTATTAAATTATAGTCGTCGATTAATTTTGGATTGCTATTGAAATTACTAAGATAACAGCTTAAGATCTTGTCATAACAAACATGGCTTCTAGCAAATTGAGAACAAGCATTCTGGACAAACCATTAAGCAAAGGAAAAGTAGAAATTAATATCAGTACATATGCTTTATTGTTTTCTGAAATTGTTCAATATTGCCAAAATCGAGTATATACTGTACCCGAATTGCAAGCAAAATTATCCCAATTTGGTTATCATGTTGGTCAAAGAATCCTAGATTTGTTGTTTATGAGAGAGAGAAATTTCAGAAGAGAAATTAAGTTACTTCAAGTTCTACTATTTATAAAGACAACAGTGTGGAAAGCCATTTTTGGT
The DNA here is from genome assembly GCA_000484575.1 of Olivierus martensii. NCBI lineage: Eukaryota > Metazoa > Arthropoda > Arachnida > Scorpiones > Buthidae > Olivierus > Olivierus martensii. The sequence goes on from AYEL01077756.1 coordinate 32,357, forward strand.
AAGGATGCAGACAAACTTGAGCATGCCAATGATGATGATAGAACTTATTATATAATAGAAAAAGAGACATTAGTTCACAAATTTATATCTGTTCCAAAAGATAAAGGAAACCTTAATTGTGCTGCATTTATTGCTGGTATAATTGAAGCAATATTAGTTGGATGTAATTTTCCTGCAAAGGTTTCAACTCATTGGCATAAAGGTACAACATTTATGATTAAATTTGAAGATTCTGTGATAGCACGTGATAAAGCTCTGGAAGGAAAATGAAAATTTCATGCAATTCTAGAACTTATATATATATATACATATATATCTTTAAAATTAATAAGCTATTTAGCTAATAAAAATGAAAATATATGTTAGTTAATAGTAAATTTTCATGAATAATTATTCAAAAAATGAAATTTGATTGCACTAAATGTTAAAAATGAAACTGTTGGTTTTAGATTATTATTTGATTAAAAGTACAGCATTTTATTATATTAATTTCATTAACAATAAATAAATGTAACAGAAATGAAAAATTAAATTACATTGTAAAAAAGTTGTTTTCAATAAAAAATAAATCTTGAGTAAATCTGATTATTGGAAAATATTTTAAGCATTCTTAAAATAAAAACATTCATTTAAAAAAATTAAAAGAATGATTTTAAAGTAACTTCATAAAATAATAAACTTTTAAATGCCTATTATTAAAAGTAGTCAAAAAAAAATGTTTACTATATTTAAAATGAAATAGTTTATGAATGAAAATATATAAAAAATTTAGCCAAAATTCAATTTCAAAATATACAAATATTTTTCTTTTTAGAAAATATTGTCTAATTTTTTAAAATTAAACAGTCATCATAATTGCTATATCAATTTATTACATAAAAAAATATAAAAAATTATATTTGACTGTTATATACAATGTAGAAAAACTAATTCTTTTAGGCAACTTAATATATAAATTTGAGTTGTCATTTTGCAAAATGTGATAGATGATCATCATGTTGAAACAAAGCTGCTCATTCTGGCAATGAAATGTCAACCAATTCAAGCATCAGAAATATTTGCAATAAATGAAGGTAAATTTCATCTGTTACAGTTTTTAAGAAAGAATTATGGACTATTTAATCTTTTTCCACAAAAAATGGGCCATACAGTAATTCATGGATTCATTTTGCACATATCTTTCCATTATCTAATGTGAGTTTTCAATGATCCAATACTGTGCATTAAATCTACTGAGTGAACCATTAAATGAAATACTATTTTATCACTGAATGTGATATGTTTATCAAGCCACCTATCCTGGATTAAATAATAATAGTTACTGTTATGTAGCTCTTGAATTAAGTGAATTTTATATAGGGAAAACAACTTGAATGAAAGGATGCATGTAATAGAATTCATTGGTATGTTGTTACCATTTTCTCAATGATTTTGTGTGCTGTTTTCCAGATGGTTTTTGCTTTGATTGAAGTTCTTGATCAACCACTATGCTGCTAATCCTAAATGCTTCTATTTCTTTGAAACAATCAACCTGCTAATAATTCTACGATCAGTTGATAACATGTCAAAATTTTTGATATTAAACTCTTCAGCAACTGACCATTATATTACATACATCTTTTCCATACATGAGAACAATCTCTATTTTTTCTTTTTTAATTAATTTAAAAGATACAATTTATCAATCTAAAACAAAAAAAAATATTATAAATTGGCTAATGAGTATGATTTTTTGTACACCTGTATAATTAAACAGAGGAAATGTTTGTCTATTAATATATACTGTACTATATAAAATACATAAAAAAGAACTACATTAAAACAATGTTTCAAAAGTAATTTAAAATCCAATATGAGGAGAAATTATTTATTTAATATTGCACCAAATAATATTTTTATGCACTTTGTATTTTCACAATTTATTTGCCACTGATCATAAATTTCATATTGTGCAATAGTTTTTATTTACTATTACATGATATGAAAACTTATTTTTCTTTAATTATAATTCATTAAAGATAATTATGAATAAATCTGCAAAATTCTTTATTATTAAAATTTATTCTAATAATTTATTAGCAATTTATTTTAAAATCAATAAAGCAATATTTGAAGTAATATAATAATAATTGTTTAGAATAAGGGTCAGCAATTTTTTTAGACTTATTGGCCACATTCAACTTTTATTTTTAATAATTAAGAAGCAAGCATTTAATTAAGTGAAGATAATAAGTGAAAAAATATTTATCATCAATAAATTTTTATTATATTAATCTTGAAAAATACAGAAATATTTAAAATATGAGATATGAAACAAACATGAAAATGAAACTGAATGAAAAACATCTTGTAAAAACAAACTAATATAATTTATGTATCACAATATGGTTATTTTCTTGCTTAATATGAATTTTGTGGTTGTTTTTTTCTTAGCCAAAATATCTGTATCCACTTTATAACTTTAGGTGTGAGATCACTCTTGTTACCCCTATTCCTAATGACTCAGCTAAGTTGCATGGCAATTTCATGAAGTATAAAATTATTTTTAATTTATTATTCATATTACAAAATACATTATTCAAATAATTCAACATATGGACCATATGCTATGTAAGTATGGTCAACCTTTTATGGGCTGCCAGTTGCCGACTCCTGGTTTAGAACATTATTAATTATATTTTCATTAGCTGATCTTTTTTACTAAAATATTTTTGTGAGATAATTTTGTCTGATATCTATCTATTGAAGATTTTTATGATCAAATAAACAGTGCATACAAAGAAATTGTTTTTAATTTAAGCTATAGAAGCTATCCAAATTATGTAAATTTGATATAACAAAAAATTTTGAAAAAAAAAAATATAAAAAAATCATTTTTATTATTTAATACTTAGTGTAGTACTGCAATTTTGCACAGTCATTAATAACATTAACATTGTTATATTAAACAAGAGTTAATAATACTATTGATAATGATATTAATAATTTATTCTCAATAGCAGTTTTGCATATATGTCATAACTACTCTTATAATATGGCATAAATTGTGCATGCATATTGTATTATGATGGTGGTATTGTATCTTCTGTCTTGATTATACATATAGCATATAATGCTTTTAATTTTGCTATAGTAATTATGAAATATACTTTAAATATAGTAAAAATGTAAATCAGAGACTAAATTACTATTGATTTCAACGGAAATAAATTAAAATGCATTCTTAAGCCCAAAAATGTCATTAATTTTTCATTGGAAATTTTTTGAAATTCGATTTAAATATATATAGTATAAAAAAAATTAATTTTCTTAAAGTCCATAGTAAATACATTGACAAAAGACTTGAAAGCAATACACAGATTTCTATATCTTCAGATTATGAAGTAAAGCCTCTATTACCATTTGAAGAATCCACATTCAATTCAGGATCCCTTTCGTGGTGTTATTCAGCTGATTCGGCCAAAGCAGTTGTTAATTTTTTAATGTTCTTTAATTTACATAATTTTGTTAATATTGTTCTATCTTCTACAATTCCTAATTAAATGTAAATAAAAATATTTTATAAATTTCTTCAAGATCTCCTGACATCAAATTTAAGCAAATTAGTTGTTAAATAATTTGAATATCACCACTGATTTCATTAAAGTTAGAAATAAAAAAGATGTCCACAATAAAAGTAATATTTGCCATTGTTTAATAATTACAAGTAATTCTCAAAGTGATCACTGAAAGAAAAGCATTCAAAAACAATTTCATAAAAACAAAAATTTTTTAATAGAACATTTTGATCAGACTAGTGACCATCTTCAGGTACTATACAGAATACAAAAGCATAAACATATAAAGAATGAAATTTTTTAAAAATTCTTTAAAACATTGGAAATGTGCATTTCTATGATAACAGTCATGATTAAACAGCTATGAATTATAGAAAATCTAGTAATATTAAAGATAAAAGTTTTAAATATTTTTAATTATTAATTATATAATTATATATTTATATAAAATATATTCTTTACCATAAAAAAATACCCTGAAGGTCAGCACAGTTCTCCAGAATTCTTCTTCTATTCAGACAACCTCTGGGAAATAAATGTCACAGAGAAGTTTGACAAAAAAATACCCTGAAGGTCAGCACAGTTCCCCAGAATTCTTCTTCTATTCAGACAACCTCTGGGAAATAAATGTCACAGAGAAGTTTGACAAACTCTCTTCTTTTGAGATTGATGAATTATCAATATCCAATAGCCCACCAAGTTAGGCACATTTCAGATATCCCTCACAGTCCTTTTGTTTCGTTTGTCTTCACTGACTCCTTGCTCTCCATGTCTGTCATTTCACACACATTCTGCTCTCTCTAGTCATTCTGCCTGAGGGTTTATATACCTTTTTCCCCCCTTGATTGAACTATTAAGTATATTAATCTGTACATGAAGGGAAAGTAAACAGTTTAATGAAATGATTAGCTTGATTACCAATTATTCTTTGAGCCAAGTTGATGACTTTAAGACTTCTATTTATGTAGTCCATGTGTCTTAACTCCTAGAATCATAAATGATCAATCTATGTGGTCCAGATATTCCATCTCCTTTAATCTGGTTCAAAATCCTAACTCTATACAAAACAAATTCCCATAGTTCACACTTTGATTTGAATTTAATTTTCAAAAAAGATTTTTTCTTTTTTGAAACATTACATTACACATTACATTACACTTTTTTGAAACATTACATAACATTAGTTAAATATCAAGATTTATGTTTATTTTAAAGCCATTATTTTTTTGGTAAATGCTTGTCTTTAAATGCTTGTCTATAATAATATCTGCAAAATAGGATACTACTCATTCACATCTTTTAAATTATAAAAATAATTCAAGGCAAAAGCAGAAAAAATAACAGATTGAAGTCTGATAATATTGTTTAGACAAAATATATGCCTATACGAAAATATCACATTTTATCAAATTTCCAAGATAGGAAGAAAGTAATTGGGAATGATTAGATAATAATAAACAAACCTTAAAACTTGCATTCTCCACTATTTTAATTTAATAAAACATCAAGAAAATCATTCATTTAAACAAATTACAGTGGATAATTAATCAATGATGTAATAATATCTTTGAAAAAGTAAAAATTATCTTTGCAAAACAAATAGTAATATAGATTTGTGTTTTTTGTTAAATCAAAAATTCATAAACCAAGGGATATCTATATTATATGTTTGTGTTATATACTAAATATATTTCATATGTAGAAATTTCAATATTTAAAAAAAAAATTAAAGCAAAAGCGTACTTTTGATAATTGGTCAGTGTTGAAATTTCTAATTATACTATTAGTATTAAATATGCTCATCGGAATAGGCCATTATTTTGATGAGAAAAATTGATATAAATCTCAAATAAATTATATCAATGAATTAATTTATTGCATTGCTGGATTCATAGTTGATATATATTAACTATTTTATAGCACTAATAAGCAGACCAATAAAATTCTATAAAAATAAAAAAAGTTTAATGAATTTTATTGGTCTGCTTATTAGTGCTATAAAATAGTTTAGTCATTATCTAGCTGAAATATATTAAGTAGTAGATTCTGGAACTGGATTCATAGTGCAACTCACAGATCATATATAAATATATGATTCCAACTCTTGATAGCAAGAAAGTTATCACATTCCTGAAAAATGCTAATAAAGCCAATTTTTTTTAAGTTCTGCTCTAATTTCTAACATATTTATCTATCTAAAATTTTTTTATAATTTATATTAAATACATATTCCAATTACCTGCTTAAACTCTTTAACTAAACTAATTAATTACAAACACTAATTGCAGTTGAGAAAATTGATAGACAGGAGTATACAGAATTCCTGTGAAAGATGAAAGAACACAACAAGAAGCAGCATACATAGGGGCGACAACTCAAACCCTGGTCCAAAGGATAGAGGAACATAAGAGAGATGTATCCAATGGTAGATTGAGCACAGCTTTGGCTATAGAGACTTACACAACCGACCTACAAATAAAATGGGACGAGGTCAGAATAGTAAGACCGATTAAGAAGACGACACAGGCATACACAGCGGAGATCTGGAAATAATGAAGAGACAGAATGAGGAGAAACTATTGAACGATAAAAAACGGAGCTACCTGCAACATGGAGATATGTCCTGGAAACTATGAGGCATTAAGGAAAGAGTAAGAAGCGAGCTAGAGTGAACCCTATATAATATACTGGCAACATACATCTGTATTATTTTGTATTTTATTTTCTTTTAATTTGTTTTAATTTTATGAAGTTTATATAATCAATTCCCATAAATGCAGTAACCATAGTAACATTTGTTGTTTTGTTTTTGCTTTTAATTTAAATTAAATTTTTTGTTGGAACTTTATAAAAAGCTGTTAGACATTCGAAAAAAATTGAGTTTGAATATAGAACCTGAGGATGTACACTGTACTGAAAATGTTAGTTTGCAAATAAAAAATCTATCAATTTTCTCAACTGCAATTAGTGCTTGGATTAATTAGTTTATATTAAATAAAATTCTATAAAAATTATAAAAAAAAATGCCTATACATGTATGCTTCTGTATTTTATATAGCAGCAGTGTTCAACCTATTGATTGTGATTGACCAGTCAATCGCAGAGTGATTTTTAGTCGATCTCTTGTTTATTCCTTCTTTCAAATTTAATTAAAACTGAAAACATAATAATTTATTTATCATTATTTTGTATTATTTTTTAATTCTCTTTAACTGTATTGCTATTGTTTGTTTATTTTTTATTAAAATTGTTAAATCAATAATTTTCTTATCATTTGGAAATATACACATGAAAAGTTTCCAATATTAACTGATTTTGCACAAAAAATTCTGTCAAGTTTTGGAGTGACATACTTGTCAGAATCCACTTTTTCAAATATGAACATCATAAAAAATCAAGAAACCAAATTACAAATGGTCTAGTTGCATGATTGTCTGTGATTAGCCACTTCATATCAATCTCACTATGAAAATATTGTGAGCTCCAAACAGTGCCAAATTTCATATTAACTTTTTTTAATCAACCAGCATTTTCTGTAATATCCAGATTGTGTCTAAGGTAGTATTCTCAACCTTTTCATAAATGCATACACCAAAATCAAAATTCAAAAATTTCAGTACCAACAACAGAAATAGGCCTTGTATACAAATAGGAAGTCAAGATTATACATGTACCACTAGTCATGTCTCATGTACCACAGGTTGAGAATTGCTGGTCTAAGGCAATAATTCATCTGTATAAAAGTGCATCTACTTATCTATCACTAATAATGAATAAAAATTCTTTAATATTTGTATGATAAATAATTTCATTATTATTTTAAAAGCCACATTTTCATTTCTTCAAAAAAATTAATCATTGTTTCATCATAAACTATTAATTTTATCAATGTTTATTTTTTCTTGACTTTTACTATGACTAAGTTTCTTTGAGAACAGAACTTCTGTTTTTAATAGAGGTTTCCTGATTATAAACAGAGTATATATCTAACTATTATTAATATACTGCAATAACCCTATTATACTTTATTGCTAGTAGTGCTGAGTTTTTAATTTAGAGTATACTGTATATCAATCATTTTTATAAATAAATGATATAATATATGCTCTCTATATATATATATATAGAAAGATAGATGTATATAGAGATATCTTGTTTTATCTTGCTTTCCATGCTTCTGGTATTAAGTGGTATGGCATAACAATGGGCAACTCATACTTGTGGTAATTCTGACCTACCACTCAATTGAAGGATATGATTTAGTGAGTAAATTCTTCCTAAAAGAGATGATATATAGGATTTGAAATTAAATTCAGTACTATAAGTGATAAAACTTATATAATGTCTCTGATGTTATTGGTACAATAGTGCCTTGCAATTCGACACTAATCCATCGCCGAACAAATGTCGAATTGTAGGACAATATTTCCCATGTAAGACTATGTAAAATAAATTAATTCGTTATCAGTCCCCATCCCATCCTCTAATGGCTGAGGTGAGAGAGATACACTATATTATTTACTTTATTATACATGTTTTACTATTTTATAACAAACTAAATTACAAAATACACTATTTTATACACAACACACAAGATCGGAATTTTATACACAACACAGAATTTATTAGCCATGAGATGTTGGAATGAAGTCTTCCAGCAGACATCCTAGCATCCATAATCTTCTCTGTCTGTGGCAATACATGGCCACAGTTGTCTCAGGAATACCATACTCGAATTACATTTTAACTGTTCTATCTTTCTGCACTTTATCTTCAATTTTTTTCTTGGACTCCCGTCCCATTCCCCTAACGGGTGATGTGTGAGAGATACACTATATTATTTACTTTATTATACATGTTTTACTATTGTATAACACATTATTTTATACACAACACAGAATTTATTAGCCATGAGATGTTGGAATGAAGTCTTCCAGCAGACATCCTAGCATCCATAATCTTCTCTGTCTGTGGCAATACATGGCCACAGTTGTCTCAGGAATACCATACTCGAGTTACATTTTAACTGTTCTATCTTTCTGCACTTTATCTTCAATTTTTTCTTCATCACTTTGCCCAATCGAGTGTTCTTCTTTTCAGAATTATTTCTCTAGTCAGTTTTCTTTGAACCCATCCTTACATCTCATTCAAAAATATAATAATAATTACAAATTTTTTACTTTCTGAAAAATGTAGAATTGAAAATTAACACAAACAACACAGGCAAACACCAAAGTAGCCCAAAGAACTGACAAAAGGCAAATAACATCACACAATTCCATGCATTTGATGCGCAAACCCGCAAAACTCAAATGTCGAATTGCGAGGCAGCATTGTACTCTTTAAACACCACATCATATTTAAAATGCATGCCCTTATTTGATATTTGAAATATTCAATCATTATAAATTTCTTGTAAAAATGGGATAAAACTTATAAATAGAATTTTTGGTACAAATTATATTTTTTGACCAGATTGGTGTCTTGTAAACTAGAAGTGAACTATACTTTATTTATATCCCATTTTTACAAGAAATTCTATTTATAAGTTTATAAATAGAATTTTTGGTACGAATTATATTTTTTGACCAGATTGGTGTCTTGTAAACTAGAAGTGAACTATACTTTATTTATGAAAATTTGATATATATAATGTCATGAATTTAAATCTTATATAAAACTGGGAAGTTTTCATATAGCCAATTAATATTTGTTTTTTTTGGGATTTACTTCAAATATGAAAGTCCTTGAATTTTAAAAATTCAGTAACTTATATGCTTGTTGGCACCTTAATTCAATTGATACAAGATGCACTCTAGTGGCTATTAGAAAAATTAAGAACAGGTAAACAATGGCAGAAAAACGTTACGGTGGCAGTTATTGCCACGAATGTATAATACATCCATGATTATTGTCATGTTGTTGGATATCATAAAAATGATTATAGTACACCCAAAGTCTCTACATTTAATTTTCCTTCATTTCTTATTGTAACTGATGTTAGTTGATTCTTATTTGCTATAGGTACAGCAAAATGCTGCAAATTTTGTAGCATTTAGCTGTACCTATGAAAAACATTGAAATGGACAAATTAACTCTGGAGCTACTAAAGGAATATTATCCACATTTATATTGTATTTTAGTTTTCCAAATAATTTCTCCAGTGTCATCGTCTGTTTGTACCTGTTCTTATTTGATATTTTTCCCCATGTTTTCAGATGAGAAGTGAAAGTCTTATTTATATAACTTAGAAAAGCACTATCAAGCAGCAGAGTATTACACTTTAAAAATTTATTAGAACTTACGTTTTTGTATTTTGCAAGCCATCCTCAGGTTCATATACAGTTACTTATGCTATTCTAGAATTTTTAACAAAAAATTTTTTGTGTGTTCTATAGAATTCCATTCAAATTATAAGTACTTAACTGAAAAAATTAAATTAATTAGTTCCAACAACAAGGTTACTATGGTTACATACAATACTTATTTAAAAATATTATTTATAAACATATTACCATACAGTGGGTGATCGGTTAAAGAACAGTTCGGATAACAAACACTTTTTTGAAAGATTTTTATGTTCGGTTAACGAACACATGTTCGAATAACGAACACTCATGGAACTAACAGTGGTTTTTCCCGATTAAACTGAACTCTGAGACAACTTAAAACAAATCAAAGATTTATTTATAGAACAAACTATGGGACCGCAGTCTGGAGGTCTATCTCTGGTTTTATACAACTGTCGGACCCGCGGACTGACTGAATGACCGATGAGCCGGATGGCTGCGTGGTAACGCTGGGCCATTCTGAAGGATCCGGGGGTCCCACTCCTCCAAATTTTAGGAGGGATCTGGACTCGGACTGTTGAAACCCATCCTTCAATCTTCCTGTTGACCCCATTGTGGGTGCTGGTCAGCCTGTGATGATGGCGGCTCTATAAGTGGCCACCGCCGGATAAAAATATTCTATGAGGATATTTCGGCTTAACTAATCTAACAGAATGACAGACTTAGGCCTTGCGCGTTGGTGGATTTATGGGTAAGAATGGGAGAACAGTGCTTTTTCCCGATTAAAATGAACTCGGAGACAACTTAAAACAAATCAAACATTTATTAAAGAAGGTATGAGAGATATTTTACAATTTTTTAGTGTTAGAATGGCACCCATACCAGATTAAGGTCAATAGACTTGAAGATCTCTATCATGACAATGGTATTAATCACTTCCGAAAAATTCTGAAGGGAGAGAGAAAAGCAATGATATTGAGCAGATTCTTTAACGGAAATAAATAATAAAGATATTAAATGCAAGACTATGTATGTATATATTATTTCTATTACATATAAATAAACATAGAAAGAAATTATATAATTTTTTATTTATGTGTTTTTGGGTCTCCGGAATGAATTAATCAAATTCCCATTAAATCCTATGGTAAATCGATGATTGGTTAACGAACAATTCGGATAACGAACATGGATTATGCAATGATCGGTTAATGAACAATTCAGATAACGAACATTGTCTTGGAATGGATTATGTTCGTTAACCAATTATCCACTGTACTATATTTAAATTGTTTGTTAAATTGTATTACATCTTCATGGCGTATTCCCATGGTTTGGGTATACTTGTTATTTTTTCGTTTAATAGTTTTTCTTCACTTTATCTTTTCATTATCTCCAATGCCTCTACTAAATATTTATGTTCTTCCTTACCCACCTGTCCTATGATCTTAGCTCTATCCCAACATATCTCCATATTACTCCCATAGGCCTCCACCGCTAGTGCTGTAGTCATATTTCCTTTCTGGATGTCGTTTTTGTGCTTGCGGTGCCTTTGCTCCAATGTTCTCGACGTGACTTTTATGTATTTTGAGTGTTTGCCATTTGCCACGTCTCTTATCGGTATTTCATACACATCTGCCCTTTGCTCCAATGTTCTCGACGTGACTCCTATGTATTTTGAGTGTTCGCCATTTGCCACGTCTCTTATCGGTATTTCATACACATCTGCCTGTTCGTTTCTCTCACGGGGTCCTTCTCATTTCTTAACATATTAAATACTGTTGGTAGCCTCCTGGTTGTTACTCTTTTTCCTTGTTTACTTGCTAACCTCTTCATAAACTGGTAATCTTTTAGGCTATGCAGTATCAATGTCTTCTGGTTCATCATGGTTTGCCTATTTGATGGGTCCTCATGTGTCTGATTGTTGGACTTCTTAATTTTCTTATATATACTTAAGATAAAAAGTCTCTTGTATCCATATTCCTGTCCCATCTTAACAATATAATCTATCTCTTTTTTTCTTATCTGCTTCTTTCACACAATACTTGATGGCCCTTTGAAAGAACAACCTAAATGCAGCTTTCTTTTAAGTCATTGGGTCATCTGACCATTTAAGCTAGGTTGACATGATCAGAGCACACTCGGACCAAGTTTTAAGTTCGTTTACATGTTCCGAGTGCACTCAGTCTGTAGTCTGAGGTGAAATGTTCTGTTTAAAAGTACTTCTAATATTAATAATTTCTTCAATACTTCATCCGCACCTACTACTGATAAAATGATCTTTACTATTCTGAAAATTGCGATTCACGACATCCTTTTATTTTTATAATCTTTTATTTTGACATTCCATGAGCATTCTTCCTTTTCATGCAGTTCTACTAATCTAATAGTTTCAATTTCGCTCCACTTATGGAGCGAAATTGCAATTTCTTCAATACTTCATCCAGACCTACTACTGATAAAATGATCTTTACTATTCTGAAAATTGCGATTCACGACATCCTTTTATTTTTATAAACTTTTATTTTGACATTCCACGAGCATTCTTCCTCTTCATGCAGTTCTACTAATCTAATAGTTTCAATTTCGCTCCACTTATGGAGCGAAATTGTTTAGCCCTTTCCGCCATCTTAAAACTTCCAATCATCTGCCACTCGGTCCGAGTAATTTGGTTGCTGTCTGAGTTTACTCTACTCGGATGAAACAGTCCGAGTGTGCATGCGCGCATTGTCCGAGTGAACTCGATCCGAGTGTACTCTGATCATGTCAACCTAGCTTTAGGGATAATCACTGGATCATATGTGGGTTTGTGGTAGATTGTTGTTAATAAGTGTTCTCCCTCTGGTATTATTCCAATATCATGGTAGTTGGTTTCTTCCAAGTGTACTCTGATCATGTCAACCTAGCTTTAGAGATAATCACTGGATCATATGTGGGTTTGTGGTAGACTGTTGTTAATAAGTGTTCTCCCTGTGGTATTATTCCAATATCATGGTAGTTGGTTTCTTCCTTGCCTTTGTGCTCCATTTTCAGTACCAGTCCATAGGCTTCGTTTGTGAACTCCTCTGCTAGTCTACTAATATCATGGTTGTCCATCCAAATGGTTAGCAGGTCGTCGACGTAGCGTATGTAAAATTTCAGGGATGGTTGAAATCTATTTACTATCTCAGTTTCTATGCTTCTAATAGTTAGTTCTGCAAGGACGCCTGCGATCGGGCTACCGATCGATACGCCTCTTAACTGCTGATAATATCTACCTCTATATAGAAATACGAATCATAACAAATCATATGCATTATATCTCTAATCAGTGGTGCACAGTTGTGACAATCGATACACCTCTTAACTACTGATAATATCTACCTCTATATAGAAAATACAAATCGTAACAAATCATATGCATTATATCTCTAATCAGTGGTGCACAGTTGTGAGATTCTGTCTCTATATAGAAAATACGAATCGTAACAAATCATATGCATTATATCTCTAATCAGTGGTGCACAGTTGTGAGATTCTGGTAGATTCTCTAATAAAAATCTGTAAAAAAGGAGGCACGTGGGTTCTAGGCGCAGAGAGGGATAGAGGTTTTCGAAGTCGTATTTCACAAATATATTGTCTTGGTTGTATCTAAGATTCGTAATTCTGTCTAAGATTTTAGATGTTGAGTTGGATGTTAATTCCGTACTCAACAACTAAAATCTTAGACAGAATTACGAATCTTAGATATGATCAAGGCGACATATTTGTGAAATACGACTTCGAAAACCTCTATCCCTCTCTGCGCCTAGAACCCACGTGCGACTCATTCGACTTTTTGGGCCGGTCCCCGAAGTTTCAAAATCGGGGTTTCACTGTATAAGGCTTAAAATTTGATTCATAACTGTAATGTTTAAAGCAAAATTTTTAGGAAATGACCTTTTATGTAAGAAAACTTATATTATTATTTAAGAAAACTTAAATAATAATATAATTTCAGCTCACTTGCCCAAATGAGCTGAAATTATATTATTATTTTAGTAGTGTGAGGAAATTATGGAGCAGCATAATAAAGAGGTTAGATTAAGAAAACTTAATTTAGTTTTAAAATCAAATAATCAAAACATAATTTTAATAACAAATAACAAAGAGCTGAAAGAAAAGATCCATTAGGAACAAAATTTACCATTAATATAATAATGTAAAATAATTTTCTTTTTAAACTGTAGGGCCTTAGAATGACCCTTGTAGAATGAATGCTTCTAGAATTTTTTTGTCAGTGCTCTTCTTGAAAATCACTGATAAAAAAGAAATTTATTTATATTGTGCTTCATGATGTAAAATTAATAAATATAAAGGGAGGAAATCAGAAGATTTTATTTCTTTGGAAATGTGATTATCCTTCAGAATTATACAAATTTATGTAATAATATAAACTCATAGTAGAGCTGAGAATGACTTCAAATGTAAAGCGAAAATGCTTTAAAAAACAAAACTTTTCTCCTAATTAGGATTATTTTTGTTGTGTAAAGGAATTTAAATATCTTTATATTTTTTCCTCAGATACTATTGAAAGTAATGTTGAATCAGTTGCTGAAAATACTGCTAGAGGTACAGAACAGTTATCCAAAGCTAGTACTTATCAGGTAATATAATGTAATTATATTTTATTTTAATAAAGTTACATAAATTTTTCTGTACAGGTAGTTCTTGATTTATAAGTTTCTAGATTTGTAATTTTTTTTAATATTATTATGATAAAAATTGAAAATATGGGCATTAATTTCAATAAATGCATGCTAAAAGTTCATAAAAAGACATTTAAAACTACATAACTATATAATATAGTATAACTGCTTTTGTAGCAGAAACTCCATCTGCTACAAAATCAGAAAAATCAAAATAATGGACTAAAATAATGGAAGCAGTGCATCCTTTGGCTCCCATAGTTTACAGGCACATTAAGTAAATAATTTTCATTTCTGAATTGTACTTAAGATAATAGTTCATATACGTAAAACTTTTCAAAAGTCACAAATTTCAATATTTATCAACCTACAATTACAATTCTGCAATAATTCTAGTCTGCCTGGCCAGGACTTGTACTAAAATACTAACTTCCAAAATAGTAATTTTAACACTAACCAACCCACTGAAATTTCATGATTATTAAAGAAAATCACAAATATGTGTTAGAATCAAAGTGACAAAAATGCATCAGTATACTTCACTATAAATAGAATTAAAATCAAAACAAGTAAATTAAACAATAAAAAATAATTTTTAAGTGTTTTTGTGGAATTAATAAACTGTTAAAAGGTTTATCGTAACAATAGTAAAGAACAAACATATCAGTAAAAAAAACTTATTTGTCAACCAAAATCTTAAAAAAAATAAATAAATAAATAATTGATTAAACGTTAATTCAAGTAGCAAAAGAAACATTAAATTATTTAAACTTCTACTCATACTACAAGAAAATACTTAACCAATCGATTGACAATTCAACAATATCATTAAACCTGGTTTCTTTCAATTCTACCTCCTCAAATTTAGTTAAGATCTGAATTCTCCTTATAAGTAATTTAAATGATAGTCTCACACTCAAGCTCATTTACATGAATCTATCAGACAGTTTCTTTTTTTCTACTCAGAATATTATTGACAGTCATGTCATTTATCTTTACAGTTATAATATTTAATATATATAAATATGTTAATGTTTTGCAGTTCGTCAGAAAAAAAGAATTTTTAACTCAATTATGATATCTCTAATCAGCAGTAGTGTTCTGAGATTAGATGATGTCACGACACATGTTGTTGAAGATGGAACCATTGCATTTCTTGCCACCATTTTTAAAAGATTGAGTTGAGAGTGTAAGTATTGCAAAGTTGTGAATTCTAACGGATACCAGTAATATTAATTATAAACCAAACCTAACGGTTCTATGACTCTTCAAACCCAGAGTTCGGCCTGAGCTCAGGTCTTTTACTACGTTCTAAATTTAAATATATTAATTCAAAACAATCTATCAAGAATTAACATCTAACTGGCAAAACAAACAACCAGAAACTTACAACTAGAAATATCAAACAAGTGTTAGATCTAAATAACCAAACGATGTTAGAAACTTATACTAATAAATTGAATAAATTCTCAGAACAAGTTAAATAACAAAAATATAAATTTATTAGACTCAAAAAAACTTCTTAATCTTCATTCTTCTAGGGGATTTACGCGATTCCAATGATTCTAAATAAGCCAAACTTTCCCCAGCGGTTATTTTTTGTATTATGATTCTAAACAAGCCAAACTTCCCCCAGCGATTATTTTTTGTATTAACTGCCAAATTAATAATTATTTTTAAATTTACGCTATAGTGCCACCATCTATTGGATTAATAATTAATAATTTAAATTTAGGTGCCATCTATTATTTAATAATTGAACTTTAATTTTTACTAATTTCCTGAAATTAAAAATTTGTCTTGGCCTGGAATCGAACCAGGGACTTTGGGTTACCGTCCGAAGTCCCTGGTTTAGTTAGAATATTGTTTGTTTAGTTATATGTCCTGAAGTCCCTGGAATCGAACCAGGAACTTTGGGACAGTAACCCGAAGTCCCTGGTTCGATTCCAGGCCAAGGCAAATTTTTAATTTCGGGAAATTAGTAAAAATTAAAGTTCAGTTATTAAATAATAGATGGCGCCACCTTAGCCTAAATTTAAATTATTAATTATTAATCCGATAGACGGTGGCACAGTAGCGTAAATTTAAAAATAATTATTAATTTGGCAGTTAATACAAAAAATAACTGCTGGGGGAAGTTTGGCTTGTTTAGAATCATATAAATAAAATTAAATAGTTACAACTCTGTAATCGAGAACTGAAATAAATATAAAAATATTTTATAGCAAAATTATAATTTATTAAAATTTATATAATATTTCAAAAAAAAAGCATTGCAAATTAAATCAAAATTCTGATGGAATAAAATGTAGGATGAAAAATATAGATTAATCTTTTTAAACTATTTATATATAAATGTTGTGATAATTACAAAAGTTAAATTACAAATTTACTTACGGATTTTTATGCATATTTCTAAGAATATTTATTTCAATTTTAAAGGAATTGTGTTTCTTGATGAAGTTGATAAAATTGGAGCAGTACCTGGTATTCATCAATTAAGAGATGTTGGTGGAGAAGGAGTACAGCAAGTATGTTTGCTTAAAAATATATATAAAATTAATCATTTAAAAATAAATGCTTCATTTTATGCAACCATAAAATCATATGTTATATTTTATTATAAAATATTATATTATGGTAAAACTTTGAGAACATTATATTGTATGAAGAAAGGCTTTTTATCTTTAATATACCATAGGCCATACTATGATTAAAAAAAAAATTAAATTTGAAGTAAATTTAATAAAAAGCTATTCTGATAAAAATTAAGGGATGCCTTAAATAAGATAATACAAAATCATTTTTTTAGGATTTGTTAGTCTATTTAAAAGTATTTTGTTTATATAAAATATAGACTAATTGGTTTAATAGAGTGTACAATAGTTCTTGACTTGTGTAAGACTTGGATAAATTTTACTTACGTACATCATAATTTGCAAAG
The DNA here is from genome assembly GCA_000484575.1 of Olivierus martensii. Taxonomy (NCBI): domain Eukaryota; kingdom Metazoa; phylum Arthropoda; class Arachnida; order Scorpiones; family Buthidae; genus Olivierus; species Olivierus martensii. Next base: position 49,815 of record AYEL01077756.1, read on the forward strand.
TCGCGAATTCTAACAATATCAATAATAATAATTATAACTAAACCTAATGCTAATGAATCTGCAAATTCAGAGTTCGGCCGGAGTAAAAGACCTCTTTTACTATGTTCTAAATTAAATATAATTAAATCCAAAACAATCTAACTAACTTTAACGTTTAACCAGCAAAAACAAATAACCAGAAACTTACAATGAGAAGTATCAGTTTGCAAAGTCGCGGATTAGAACGAATGCAATACTATCTACTTATCAGCTAAACCTAACCGCGGTGCCCGATACGACGTGATGCAAAAACTCGACAATCAATCAAGAATCTTATCTAGGATTCGTATTTGAGTAAAAAAATATATTTATTTTTCATTATTATTAATTAAGAAATCTACATGAACATACAAGCCTTTAAAGCAGGTAGAAAGTTATAAGAAACACAAAACAAACTTAATTAAAATGTTTTCGGTTATTTTATTGACCCACTTCAGTAACATATACACAGATTCAAAGTAGAACTTTTTAAAGCAGGTTCTACTTTGAATCTTATGTAGACATTATAACTCCAGCAGGTGTGGAATTAATCTTAATTAAGAATGTTTTTAATTCATTCGCTAGTAATCGATAAATATTTATTATATTTAACTCATTGATGATTTAATTAAAATAGATTAAAAAGTAACTAAAATAATGTTTAAAATTACAGAAAAGTAATAATTATTTAAAATCTGTACTGAAAAATAACTTTAACTAATCAAAAAAGTTCATCGTAAGCAAAATCAAAACTTCGAAATTGCATGCTTAACATCTAAAATCACATTGCATACGTCATCCTAACGGTGTATGACATCATCGTTTGGGTGATCCAATCATTTTAAAATATGATCAAAGGTTTGATTGAATATGAACTCAACTCAACTATACGGAAAACGAAACTTTTAACGGTCTCTCGGGAGTCGCGTGACATAGACGTATTCTAATGGAATTTTTACTATGATAATATGAACTTCTTTTAGAAAAGAAAACAGTTATTCAATAAAAACGATAAAAATAGAATATTTTTATATAAATTATAAAAATTTATTACTATTCATTAACTTGATATTTTCTGAACCTACATCATCCTAATGAAGATGTCATACACCGACATCAATCTTGCTTCGGAGTAAAATTTTACTCCGAAGCAAGATTGCACGTCGCGCCGCCAAATCTAACCTGCATTTATATAGTATAAGTACATCAGATAGGTGATGCCGTGCTGAATTGCACGTCGCACCGCCAAATCTAACCTGCATTTATATAGTATAAGTACATCAGATAGGTGATGCCGTGCTGCCTGATGTGTCACGAGGCAGAAATTCTTGACAATAATCCAAGAATCTTATGTACAGTAGGTGCGCATTGGATCACTTAGCTAGATTACTGTCGAGAATTTCTGCATCGCAGCACATCAGGCAGCGTGGCGTCGCCTATCTGATGCACTTATACAAATGCAAGTTGGAGTCCGTGACGCAATACGTTCGACTGTTTCAAGTAAAGTAAAATTTTACCTTTTAAATTGATAAATTGCTGTCTGTATTATAATAATTTATTTTATATGTATATATTTAAAGATTTAATAAAATATTCATTATGGTCAATGGCATTAATATATCGGTAATTAAAAATCAAAGATAGCGTAATTTATCGATTTCAAATTTTTATCGATTTTTAAGTGCTAAAGTCGGGGATAGGCTTATACACGGATTACGCATTTTTACTGATTTTCAAACTCTGAAGTCCGGGGGTTGGCTTATATTTGAATATATACGGTATTTATTTTATTATACACTAAACTGAAATAGAATATATCATAATTGCTAAATAATAATTAAAAAATATACTATAAAATTATTAACAAAAGATAAAAATTACTATTCTTGCTATTACAATTTCTTCTTGACATTTGAATTTGCAGCACTGTAGCTGAATTTCCTGATACTTCTTGCAACTAGCTGTTGAAGTTGAGGTTCTCTGATTTTTTTCTTGATGAAGTCTAATTTCATCTATTTGCCATCATGAATTTTTGTGTCATAAATCTCATGATAGTATGACAAACTATCATTTATGTCACATTACCATAACAGAATGATCAACAAGTGATTGCAGCTCTGCAGAATGCCTGTTAATTTATCAGCAAGGTTAAAAGCATGCCTAAGGTTTTTTGTTGTTATGTTGTTTTCTTCTGTTGGCCTGTCTCTTCATATTCCAAGGTCTCTTTGTCAAATGCCTGTCTATTCAGTTTAGCCAATTCTTTATTAGTTAAGAGCTACGTATGACTCAAGAAACTCTTTAATAGCCTTTCCTCAACATTATCAAAAACCCTTGCTTTGTCAAAGACACTAGCTTCTCATAAATCTCTTCAAAGTTTCAAAACCAACAATGTCATATACAGCTTCAGGATAAAATATTCTTCCAAATGCATATCTTACAATTAACTGCTTTCCAAACAACTATTGTAAAGCAAATCACAGCTTTTTTCATTTCATATAAAAGCTTAAAAACATATTTATACTATCATTCATTAAGTACAAAATAGCACTAGGTCAAAAAAACTTGGCTGAGTATATGATAAAACATTCATTTACTATCTTGAAGAATCTGGGTTCCAACAGCACTAGGTCTAAAAAACTTGGCTGAGTATATGATAAAACATTCATTTACTATCTTGAAGAATCTGGGTTCAGTTCTGGGTCTCATGCTTCCAGTTTTTTAGAACTGAAAAATATCATATTAATGAAATGCTGTAAAGCAAGGTATGCCTGTATTTAACAATTTTCCATCAGAAAGTGCATTATAAAATGTATTGTATTCAAATAAATAACTCAAAATAACAGCATTTAAGAGGGAAAAATTCTTTATTTTTGATGAAATACTCATTTTCTTTAGTTACACACATTCATCATATGAATACACATATCTTAGGTCTAGTCATATGGCGAATCTGTGTAACTGAAAAGGCAAGATTCTTGCCAAAAACATTTCAGAAAACAAAGAATTTTACTGCTTAAGTGCTATTATTTAGAGCTATTTATTTGAAAAAGGCAGCAATATGGATACAGTTATATAGTATTTGTAATGTGTTTTAAAGATTCATATTACAGGCAAACCAAATCCATTCTACATACTAAATATTTTTATTTTGAATAAAATAATTTTCAATTTACCTGTATTTCAATATGTCTTGGATTATCTACATATTTTTCAACTAAAAGTCTATCATCACCAAAACTGGATGCAGCTTCTTGAGAAGAAAATCTATATCCTTCACTAAAATTAAATAAATGATCACTTTAATATAGATGATCAATTACACAGAACTATAAAAGTTAAAAAGAAATTAATGAAATACATGCTAATTGTATTAGTAAAAATAAATGTATTTTATATACAGGAAGTGTTAGAAACACCTGAGGGTTTTTGAAATGAAATAATATTGCACTGAATTGAGAAATTATTTATTAGAATAAATGGAGACAATCCTTTTCTTATGGAGAATTATGTACAACATTATGTCTTGAATATGACATCATTTAGGTGACCACCATTCCTTTTAATGTACTTGTATGGTCTGGGTGGAAAAGATGCCATGACTTGTTGCAACATGTTTGGAATCTCCCAAATACATGTGTATATTCATTCTTTTAACTCAGCAATAGTGATTGGACACATCATATACTTTGCTTTTCAGAAAGCCTGACAAAAAGTAATTCAATGCAGGAAGATTGAGCAAGCAGGCAGGCCAGTTGATAGTCTTAAAGCAAGAAATTATCCTCCCTGGAAACATTTTCCTGAGAAAATCCATTGAAATGTTAGCAATGTAAGCAGTAGTTTCATCTTATAGGAATCAAAATTGATGACGACAATTTCCTATCTAAGGTCGCAGAAATGTTTCAAACATGATTTTTATGACATTCTGAATCCACACAGTATGGCCAAACTTGTCTTCAAAAAAATAGGTGTCATTCTCTCTAGGCAGAGAATGTTTTTGAAATGTTTTGAAGTGATCGAATGGCACACTGTTATTACAGCTAGGGTTACAATATGAAGGGCCATCTCTTATGATAGCTGGTTTCCATTAGTTTGGCTAAAAGATATTTTAAGTAACTTGCTTGTATATATTGACAACATTCTGAAACCAATTGTACTGCCTATGCTGTAACACCTTCCAGGGGCTATTTATCAGCATGGTAATGTCAGATTTCACACAGCAAGACAATCTTAAATGCCTCTGTGGCCAGCCAGGTCCCCAGACCTCTTGCCAATCAAACATGTTTGGAATATGTTAGGAAAGCAATTACAGCCATCATGGAATACTAGCCCAACAATTGCAGAATATCTGACAAAATCTGCAAAAGGACAACATTAGACTGTTATTTGACTTCATGCCATATATTGGCTTGTATTGCTGCCAAGAGGAGGATTTATAATGTATTAATATGTAACTTTTATGCTGCCATTGCTCTAAAATAAAAAGATCTTTTGCTGTAAAAATGTAACCATTTCTTTATCTTTATATACACATTGCACATGTGAAGTTTCATAGAGATATAATAATTTCTTCAGGGTGCATTGAATTTTTTGCAGCAAAGTGTATTTTGTATTTATTAGGGATAAATGATTAAACAATTATCTAAAAAAAATCACAGGAACCCAAAATAGCTACATGCTACAAACGCTCCAAATTATAAATAACACAAAGATAAAGTTTTCATCAAAATTTGGATTAATCATAAATTATTAAATTTAATAATTTTGATGATGCAAATCTAGTATCTTAACCATTCCATATTTGGACATGCAAAAATGACAACTTGACATATCATAAGCATCCAACCACTGGGAAAGTATAATTAGATATATAGGAATAGAAACATTGATAAATAGAACTACTTAATAAAATTTGAGCATAAATATGAAAATTAGTCATAACTGATATTTTTGCAAAAAAAATAAATTGTAATGAATTTTTATTTGTTCTTTCAAAAATTCAACACAGATACAAAAGATTTATGTATCTGTATATCTCTGAAACTGCATAATAAGGACTATACTCAAAATTAAAAAATGACCGCATATTAATACCTTCATATGGAAATGTTTCATTTAGCATACTCAACATTGCTATGATATAGTTTTATTGTACTTTAACTTATCATTAATCTCAATATTTATATATACATATTCCTGAAGGTTTCTTGCATGCTCTTATTTTTTTATTATATTTTCTCACTGCAAATTCAAATTTTATGACAATTCTGTACATTATCTCAATGATATTATATTATAGTATGTATTGTGTTTTTGCTTTATATTTCATATAAATTTTGTAATTTATTTGTACTATTTTTCACATTTATCATTTTTATGTAATAATTTATTCTATTTAAATATTTAATTTTCAGCCAATTCTAATCTTAGATTAGAATGCCTTATATTCATTAAACTAATAAATTTGGCCTTTGTACAGTTGAAAATATTTTTATAATAAATCTGTATTTTTTATAATTTCTTATACTTAAGTTAAGCAAACTATCTACCTTCATATAAATCAAAGATGAAACAATCAACAAACTCAAACTAGGTAAAAAAAATCATTAATGGCAAAACATACAATTCTGAAGTACTTTTGGCTCCACTGAGCCATCATCAGCAGAAAAAAACATAAATTATAAATGTTTTAACTTAGAACAATTATAGGAACACTGCCAGAACAAAGTTAAAAACTGCAGTCCATACAATATTAGTTAATTGCTAAGGTTTTGCCATTAATAAATGACTTTAATACCTAGTTTGAACTTGTTGAGTGTTTTCATCTTTGATTTCTTATGTTTGTATATTATTATGCTTGTATATTTTGAAATTATCTATAGTAAAATGAATATTTTATAACAAACTAGTCATTTTAACATCTTTGTTACAAAATATATATATATAATTTATATTATAAAAAGCAATATTACAATAATCAATTATAAGAGTAAATTTAATAAGTTTTTAATTATTTTCATATTTGTATGGAACACATTCAAAATAATTATTACATACACAGCCTCTTGATCATTCCATGCAATTCTCATCCCTTTTCCTCCTCCTCCAGCAGAAGCTTTAATCATAACAGGATAACCTATAAAATTTTTTAAATTTTAATACTAAAAGAATATTTTTAGATAATTTAATTGAAACTAATTAAAAATGCACTTTATAGCATTATTTTAAAATGTGGAATTTCAAAAATTATGGTAGATATATAGATCCAGAATACTTGAGTGTGTATTACTGTAAAAGTTCAAAGATTGGTAATTCTTAGAATTTGCCAATAAATCCTAACATTTGCCATTATGTAATTATAAAAGTGTGAATTATATAGTAAAATATTTATATTTTGGGCTTTTACCAAGAAATGTGTGTAATTGTTGGGATTTATCTAAGAGAGCTTGTAAAAATAATCATAAGTATTATTTTAATTTAATTAAATGTATTTTAATTGGCTATTTTTGTTTTATTTTTTGTTGTTTTGAAATTTATTTTGTATTGCATGAATACTTGGATAAAAGCTCATATTACCATTTGTCTATGAAATTAGCCAATCATTTTAATTTCAATAAAATAATTTTATCAACTTCAATTAAGGAAACAAAAATACAGCAAAATTCATTAGTGCTTAAATTTTCCACAAACAATTTTTTGTTAAATACATTTTTAAACAATTATACTTTTCCCATCTTCCAACAACCACAAACTTTTTTGGTCTCTAACAAAAGATAGTTTTCTAACCATTTCCATACATTAACTTCTTTTCCTTCTTCTTCTTCAATGGTAATAAAACTTTCTTTGTATGATATGAATTGGTTTCTGATGTACAATGACTTCAATTTGCTGGTTTTGATGCCAAATCCTCTTCCATATTGTGCAATTCTAAATGTTGTATATTTAATCTTATTGTGTCAGGTAATTTAGAATGAATGTATAAGTAATTTATATCCAAAATAATATAATTAATTTAAGCCCAAATTGAAATGTAAGAATTTTTAAATAAGTTCAGTCTATTATAGTAAATTATATAAAATTATTTTTAGTATTTATAAGTTATAATTTTCTTCCTTAATTTATGTTAGTGAAATTACTTTATTGAAATTAAAATGCTTGGCTAATTTCACAAATTAAACAATAGGCTTAATAAGGTTTTTTATAAAGCATTCATTTTATACAAAATAGATTTCAAAACAATAATGAAAAGATAAAAGAAATATAGCTAAATAATATATTTAATTACAGGTAATCCTTGATATACAACAGGGTTTGGTTTCACACAATCATCAGTCATAAGTCATAAATGCCAAAAATTTATGGATTTCTCACTTCTGATATTTAATAGGACACTATACATCATTATCTTAATAATCACAAAGAACACAAAACTACAAGAACCAAACACACAAAAGAAAGGTTTCCATATAACCCATTGAATAGCACTGATTATCACAGAATTTACTGACTGCATCACTGTCATAAATATAAATGGTTATAAATCAAAGACTACCTGTAATTAAATTAATATGCATGATTATTTTTATCAGCTCTCTTCCAATAATTATCAATAACTCTTAGTAGAGCCCATAGTTTAAATATTTTATTAGATAATTCATACTCTTACTACTCTATCTCAGTAAATATTGGGATTTACTGGTCTTTGAACTTTTACAGTAAATATATATACAGATAGTCCTCAACTTATGACAGTGATGTAATCAGTATTATTCTGTCATTGATAAATGCAATTCCATTAGTTTGAGTCCCTGACTAAATGGTCTGATATATGGAAAACATCTTTTTTGTGTCTGATTCTTATATTTTTGTATTATTTAAGATACTGTACAGTGACTTAGTACATATTAGTAATGTGAAAATCATGCAAAGGAGATAAGTTGAAACTGTGTTTTTCTAATATGTATGAAATTCTGTTATCAAGATATGTTCAATATATGATATGTGGCATGTAGATAGGAGGAACTGACTTAGAAGCTTATTCTTCTGGTAAGATCCATTCTCTATTTTCTTATGCTCTCCTATACTCTTATTTTGTGCTTCATTCTTCAAGGATTAGACCTCTGAGTATGCACTTTATCTCTTTCTCTAATAATAAATAATAATAATAATAATAATAATAACCTGAGAGAGTTCTTCCATAAAAAACAACATACATCACAACTACACAAAGCTATAGTCTTGGCCAATAGAAACATAACACCATTAAATCTACAGAATGACACTCCAAACCAAATAGACAACACTGCACACATACAAGAAAAGAAAACATCCTGGTGTAGAAAGGAACTCCACGGCAGACACCCACACGACCTTCAGAAACACTTTTCTAACTTCTCTTGAAAAATTATAAACTTCTCTCTCTCCAATTTACCTCTCTGTCTAACCTTTTTAATTCTCTCTCCAGTACTCTTATTTAATTCACTTCTAACAAGGAAGAAGTGAATTAAATAATTCAAACAGAGAACTTCTCTTGGAACAATTTGGTTCCTTGTTTATCCGTGGGAAACTTCCTTGCTCAAACCTCAAATTTATTGCTCTGTGTGAGAAAGGAAAGAAAGGACTTCCATCTTCCAAACAAATAAATAGTACTAGTTCCTTATCCTGAGCAAGGTGAGCATGAAGACATGCTTAGATACTAAAGAAGGAGAATCAATTGTTTTCTAATTTCTATCAGGGAAAAATAGAAGAAATGTAGTGAGTTAAAAGAAGACTATTATGAGATCCCGGAGACTCTGGGCAGACTCCCTCGTTTCTGCAGGTCAGGTTAAAATTAAAAATATGTTAAAATTTAGATTAAAAGTTAAATATAAAATTAAACAAGTAATTAATTGGGAATAATCATAGCAAACAGAGAACTTCTCTTGGAACAATTTGGTTCCTTGTTTATCCGTGGGAAACTTCCTTGTTAGAAGTGAATTAAATAAGAGTTCTGGAGAGAGAATTAAAAAGGTTAGACAGAGAGGTAAATTGGAGAGAAAGAAGTTTATAATTTTTCAAGAGAAGTTAGAAAAAAGACAAAAATGTAAACCAAAGACAAGAAAGCAACACATCCTGTCAGAGGGACGTCCGACGGAGACAAGGTAAGATGACGAATGATGGCAATAGTGGACTATTACGATGAGGCCACCAAAGACAAGAAAGCAACACATCCTGTCAGAGGGACATCCGACGGAGACAAGGTAAGATGACGAATGATGGCAATAGTGGACTATTACGATGAGGCCAATGAAGATAGTTTATATGTGTACAATGAACTTGTGAACATTTAGACATTTCATGTTATACAGATTATTTTGAAGAAGAATTATTGATATAAGGTCGGCAAACTCTCTCTCAGGTGTGTGGAAGATATGACATGGCAGGCCAAAGACAGGAAAGCAATATGTCCTGTCAGTAAAATGTTAACTAAACAATGCAATTCAAAGTGAATTTAGATATGGTGAAAGGAGATCAAGATTTCTAAACTTTCCTAAATAGATGAGAGAACTATTCATCCTGCCAAGAGCACATATTTGAAGAGAGAAAGAGGGAATTGTTTTAATTTCCCTAAGTGTCCATATTTGTCATTCCACTATATTTCTATGTAGCACTAATTATCTCCCTTCATCTTCATTGGACTGCTGCCAGATGGGACAGGATAATATGAGGATCGTGGGGGCATTGCGCTAGTAAAACATGTCAGAATTTTGTCAGGATTTTAGTATGTGGCCATTTTCTCATGTTTGGCGTGCAGATCCATGATACCAAGGTCCAGGACTGGAAATTGACAATAACAATATAACAAAAAAAATATTTATTATTTAAATTATAACAATAACAATATTTATTGGGAAAAAAATATGATATAATTTGAAGCAATTAACAATATGGATGTGATATAAATATATAGATATATATATCTAACTAATATATCTGTACTTTGATTTTCTTTTTCATTCAAAATTAATACAGATGGCAACCCAGATGAGTAAGTTGATTGAGAAGACAAAAAAGGCAACTGGGACTGGGCTCAGATTGCCTGTCATCTTGTCCCCCATATTAGTTAGATATATATTTATGCATGTGATATAAATATATTTAACCTAATTTTACAACTAGTACATTTTTCTGATAGAGAGAGTGAGTTCTGCCATGTCATATCTTCCACACACCTGAGAGAGAGTTTGCCGACCTTATATCAATAATTCTTCTTCAAAATAATCTGTATAACATGAAATGTCTAAATGTTCACAAGTTCATTGTACACATATAAACTATCTTCATTGGCCTCATCGTAATAGTCCACTATTGCCATCATTCGTCATCTTACCTTGTCTCCGTCGGATGTCCCTCTGACAGGATGTGTTGCTTTCTTGTCTTTGGTTTACATTTTCGTCTTTTTTCTAACTTCTCTTGAAAAATTATAAACTTCTTTCTCTCCAATTTACCTCTCTGTCTAACCTTTTTAATTCTCTCTCCAGTACTCTTATTTAATTCACTTCTAACAAGGAAGTTTCCCACGGATAAACAAGGAACCAAATTGTTCCAAGAGAAGTTCTCTGTTTGCTATGATTATTCCCAATTAATTACTTGTTTAATTTTATATTTAACTTTTAATCTAAATTTTAACATATTTTTAATTTTAACCTGACCTGCAGAAACGAGGGAGTCTGCCCAGAGTCTCCGGGATCTCATAATAGTCTTCTTTTAACTCACTACATTTCTTCTATTTTTCCCTGATAGAAATTAGAAAACAATTGATTCTCCTTCTTTAGTATCTAAGCATGTCTTCATGCTCACCTTGCTCAGGATAAGGAACTAGTACTATTTATTTGTTTGGAAGATGGAAGTCCTTTCTTTCCTTTCTCACACAGAGCAATAAATTTGAGGTTTGAGCATGGGGGACAAGACGACAGGCAATCTGAGCCCAGTCCCAGGTTGCCTTTTGTCTTCTCAATCAACTTACTCATCTGGGTTGCCATGTGTATTAATTTTGAATGAAAAAGAAAATCAAAGTACAGATATATTAGTTGTTCATGGAAGAGTCAAACCATAGCTCACCAGCAAATAACATTAATTAAAACTCTAATGAATGAAACATGTTAATACTTTTAAGAAATATGTTGTTAAATATGTTAGAACTTTTCTTAATATAAACAAAATAAGCAAAAAAATTATTAACAACAACAAATAGAAGCAGGCTTTAATCTTATTAAAACTGTTACAGTTATTATTTTTTACAAAAAAAAAAAAAACAGTTATCGGATAAAGACAAACAATTCTCAAACAAAGACAGTTCAAACTACAACAATTACTGGCACTAAATGTCACAAATATAAATATCAAGATGATTGGAACCACAAAACACCAAGATGACTGGAGGCATGATGCACAGTCATATTTTCCTGTTTTTTCATTAAAGTACCAGTGATCATCTGCTTTACTCAATCTGAAATTTACATCAGTTGGGTGGATCATCATCATTGAATATAAATCTCTTCTCAATTATTGTCCGACATTCAATAAAATTATTTTTCTTATTCATGATATATATTTTCTAATTATTTCATTATTATTTTAAATGAACAAAATTTTCATTTTTAAATATTTTCTTTTTTCCTGGTTTTCTTCATCTGTTGGCAACACTTTTTCCTTCAACATGGCCAACTAAGGTAGGTTCCTGACAACATAAGTAGTTCATAGTCTATAGATAACAATAAATTTTTATTGGTTTGCAATTATTTTTCTCTTTTTCTCTCTCTGATATTTTAAAACAAATGGCTGATAATGACATCTGTAAGATGCATTACAATCAAAAAACTTAAAATTTTAGAACAATATATAAAAATAAACTGAAACTACATATTAAACTAAATTAACATTATTTTGATATTTCAAAGTCCTTGCAGATCTTATAATAGTGAATAGCAAGAATAAATTTTGGGCATTTTTGACTTCTGACCAATCTGATTTATGATAGTGGGGTTCAAATTGAATTCCATCATAAGGGCTACACACATACACACACGCACACGCACGCGCACGCACGCATATATATATATATGCACACAAATACATAGATAGTTTTCAATTTGAGATGCAATTGATTTACGCACACACACACACACATATATATATATATGCACACAAATACATAGATAGTTTTCAATTTGAGATGCAATTGATTTACAATTATAATATTATATTGGTAATTTCTGTGATTGGGAATACAATTCAAATGAAAGTGAATGATAGGAATACACATGCAACAATGATTTGGTGCCCGATCCTTTTTATCTTTGTATTGTTAAATTTATGTTGATACTATACTTTCCATAATAAACACTAGCAGTAAGCAATCAAGAGATATAAAATATTTCTGAATTATGACTTGAGGAATTCAAATTGAATCCTATCAGAAAGTGAAAACATTTCATTACCTGTAAACACTATATATTAAAACATCAAAATAATAAACAAACTAATCTTAGTTTTTATATTTTTGCTAATTAAAATATCTGTAAGATATTTAAAACTTGAATTTTCATTCATGAAAAGTATTGTTGAAAACTTTTAATGTTTCCCACCTATTAATGAATGTTTTACTAATTGATTATGGAGAAAATATTTGCTATTTTTATAACAGTTTAAGAAGTTTCTTTTCTATAACAAAATATAGTAGTTATAGTTAAATAGTTTGCTTAAAAGGTTTATTCATGTTAAATTTGGGCTTAAAAGCAAGGTAATATAATCTACTTTTATTAAAAAGAGATAAAGGACTTATTCCTAAATTTAACCCTTTGATAAATGAAAGATAAAATGAGAAGAATATAGGAAAACATGAAGAAAGAAAAAAAAAGATCCTGTCAGAAGTTTGACCAGATCATTAATGGAAAAGAGGACAATCTTTAGTCATTTCTTACAACATTTGGATTTTTTAAGACAGTGGGTGAATTCTGCCCTTCATTAACAAGAGAATTCCTATTATTTCTTATTTTTTTCTAAATATAAAAATGTAATTATTGTATAGTTATATTTTATTTTGATTCTACATCTGCTTTTGGTAATTCAATTGAAATAGCAGTTTGATACATCCAGATAAAATACAATTCATATCTTTCAGTATTATTATAAGTGCATTAATTAATTGTAAATTATATTATTAACATGTAACACCATTAACTTTAATATAACTGTATAAACTATTCCAAAAATATTTAACTCTCTGTGGATATAATCAGATGAAATGAAATCTATGAGGTACAAACATAAGTTGATGAAATAAGTAATTCTTACCAATGTGTTTTGCTATTTCAATACAATGTTCTGGACTCTGAAACATAATAAATTTTATATATAAGTAAAAAAATTTATATAAATTTTAAAAATTTATAATTAATATAAATTGTTAAATTATTAAATACAAAAATAATATCACTTTATTATAACATGAAATACTTTTTTATATATTTTGTATTATATTAATATTCACATAAAACATTCTCCATATGTAATAGATAGAAGATTAAAATGATAAACAAAATTTTATTATAATTAGAAAATAATAATGAATTATACTGCTTATATTTTACATAAATGCATTTGTAATATTTTATAAATTACAATACTTATATTTATTTCAAAAATTCTTTATATTCAAGCATCTGTAATTGGTATTAAAGATCAATATTTATAAAAGTTTTAGATATTTATAATATGATTTCTACAAATGTCTTAGTAAATAAGAAATATAGAACCTGAATGTGATGAAATGTCATCCCTTACCAGGTACAAAGGTACAAGTTCTGAACAAATATATAAATGTTAATTGCAGTCTATCCAATAGTTAGACCAGGAGTGCTTCCAATTCTGTCAAACTAGGCATTTAGTCTAGCAAACAGAATCTTGCAAAATTATTACACAAAAAAATTATGAATAAAGAATAACATGAAAATTGTTTTTTACAATTATTATTATTTATTTCAGTATATACCATTTCCTGCTTTCATTTATGTATATTAGAAGGAGTGGGAAACAGAGCACAATTAATATTGTATATACAAAATATCAACATTTTTTCTATGGACTTTTACTATTATTTCTCCAGCTTCATTAATCAGTTTTTTATTTTGCAGCAAATTTGATAAATTAGAACATAATGAAGAAAAACTAAAAAAATTTGGTTATATAAGAAGAAAAGAGATCCAGTAGTTTTTACAGAAATATTTTAGTGAAAAATATAATAATTCAGTGATAATTCCTTTCAACATTTTTACACCATTTTTTTTTACAATATGCTAATTTAGAAGTTGATTTAAGACTAAAGTTATTATTTTATGAGGAATTTCCAGATTCAAATCAACTTGTAACATTGGGAATAATTCATTTAACAGTTAATTCAAAGTACTTGTTAATTTGAAGTAAACTATAAGTCCCCAGCTCAAAGTATACAATATTTAATTTTCATTTCAATGGATAATTTGAAACACAGTTAATTTAAAATTTGAAGCAGCATTTTTGCAATGAACTAAAATTTGCATTATTTAAAATCATTTTGCAATAAAATAAATTAGTTAGGAAAACTGCTTGAATATTTAGATAAGAGTTATTCTAAATGTCTGTTATATACATAATTGGCTAAGAAATATTTGAGCATCACCATGATTTGAATACATTTTTTAAATACAGGATGATATTCAAGTGGTTCTCTCCCAAAAGCAAAGATTGTGTACAAGAAGTTGATTTTAATATCTTAATTCAAAGAAATCCCAAAAATCTTTTTTGCAAAACCATTATTTAGTATATTTTACTACAGTATTTCTTTGTTGTTTATATACTGATTTTCAACTAATGGGCTATTTTTATATACATTGTGAATTATCCATACCCATAGTGGGATTGATCATCAGGTGAAGGATATAATTCCAAGTTGGGCCCAAATCCTTTCCAAAAAATTTGGAGATAAGGGATTCTGGAACTGATTTCAGATTTTTCAAGCTGGTAAACTAATGCTTAACTATATGACTATCTGGTCAATTTTCTTTAGTGAATCAGAAAATCATTCCCCCATTGTTTGGTAATTTGATCTTGGTATATAATCAAAAATATACATTATCCTGAAATAATTATCAGAATTATGATAGAATATTCAAGAACTTGGTAACAGTTCAAATAATTTTTATATTAATCTGGAATCAGAATTGTAAACTTCAAAGTGAAAATGTAGTAAAGTATGAAAGCAAACAAATATTTTACATTTTTATTTGATAGAAAAAAAATCTAAAATTATGTTTGATTCTATAAGTTTAAAATGAATACCATCATTATGAAAAATTTATTATTTTAGAATCAATTTCAGAATTGTAGAGACACGGAATTCGGGCTCGCTATGTAGAACGTCACTCCACCCCTCATCATAATTTAACCGGAAATATCCTTTAAAGAATAGACCACTATCGGTTGTTTATCCTGCAGCTGGTCAGAGGTATTCGGTTCTCTGCGGCTGGGGAAAAGAGAATAAAGAACTTTAAAATTAAAAGGACGGTCAAGCATTGACCGATCCTCGTACTTTTGCGCGAAACTTCTCCCCTGGGATCGTAAATCTCGAAAACAAAACTGTTTACGTATCGAGACGAGGGATCCTGCTTGTGCGGGTGTCCGGGGACTATCGAAGTATAGTCCCCACCTGCAAGTGAGATAATAAACAATAGTCGGGAATGCATCGAAGCCCGGGATTGTCGGGGAAGATGTGACGTTTTGTTCAGGACTTGGAAATGATATAAAAGGGGATCGGCAACATGCATCGGCGGACAGTAAGAATACAGAGAGAAACGGACAAAGGAAAGGTCATCGCCCTTCTCCAAGATCCAACTCCAGCCTGAGTCATCGCCCATCTCTGTTTGGATCCATCGCTACACCTCGAGTCACCATCCATCGTCGTCACGCTTCGGGAAGAGTCCGACGGGAAACTGGTGATAGTGCAAATCCACCACGAACGCATCGTCACGGGGATCGGCAACACGCATCGGCGGACAGTAAGAATACAGAGAGAAACGGACAGAGGAAAGGTCATCGCCCTTCTCCAAGATCCAACTCCAGCCCGAGTCATCGCCCATCTCTGTTTGGATCCATCGCTACACCTCGAGTCACCATCCATCGTCGTCACGCTTCGGGAAGAGTCCGACGGGAAACTGGTGATAGTGCAAATCCACCACGAACGCATCGTCACGTCAGGGATCTTCTGTATAGCCTCATCAAAGAGACATTTTCTTCATTTTAAGGAAAGGACTAATTGTTAAAGGTATTTGTCCTCCAATAATAATTGTCGGGTCTGGATACTGTAAAACTCTCTCTCTCTCCAATAAAGGAAGATGTTTGTTGTTACAAACATAGTCTCTGTCGTTGTCTCAGTCTCATTACCCGTCCTTATTCACGCCCCTGACCGCAGGTAGGCCATAAGCTTGTTTATACATCGTCCAGGGAACCTCACAGAATGTTTTTAAAAGAAAAAAATAATTAAAAAATTTCAGTAAAGTCTTTTACAAATATGCAATAATTGTTAGTTTATACACAATAGAATGTTTTAAAAAAAAAAAAAATTTAAAAAATTTCAGTAAAGTCTTTTACAAATATGCAATAATTGTTAGTTTATACACAATATATAAAAAGTAATGTATATTACCATGAATTTAAAAAATAAAAAGCATTCTGGTAAATCCTTTATAAAAATCATAATTTGAAATCAAATTTTTTGGTTCTGAATAGTTTACATTAATGAAATTTTATTGTAATGATATATGTTCAAATATTCAAACTATAAATGAAATATATTTACAAATAATACTGATAACAGAAGTATAAATTTCATATTGGCATTTTTTATAAACAAAAAATTATTATATAAATGAATACTATTTTATATTATTATAATTAAATTAATTCTGAGTGGAAAGGAACAGAATGGTTGAAAATCTGATTACTAAAAGTTAAAGTAGATAACAAATACAGTCAAAGCCCAATAAGATGACCCCTGTTAAGCTACCACCCTCACCAAGGAAGGTAAGAAATTTGGCGGAACACCAAGAAATTTGGCAGAACAGATTTGGCACCAAATTTCTTGGACCGCCAAGAAATTTGGTGGAACAGATTTTCCTTATATTAATGGAATAGGCAAATTCCAATAAGATGCCATCTGCCATTCACCAGTAGAAACGTCTAAACAAATATTCCTTTTGGTATTGTATTTGTCCTCATTAATCCGCCAGGGGTATGTAAGGTGACTCACATTCCAAAGTTCATCAATAAAAGCTCTCTAGATTCATTTGTAACCAATGGGTGAGAGAGATGGCATTGATGGTTAATCATATGTCTCTTTAAGCCTTGGCTGGCCGGATGGCCATGTGGTAAAGCTATGGCTTACCACCTTGGAAGATCCGGATCCCACACCAGTTTTTCAGGAGGGGTGCGGACTCGGCCCATTGAATCCCATCCTTTAACCATCTGGTTGACCCCATCATGGGTGTTGGCCAGCCTGTGATGGGCGCTATAAGTGGCCGCCTCCAGATATAGAATATCCCATGAGGATATGGCTTAAAAGTGGGCACCACCAGATACAGAATATCCCTCGAGAGATATGGCGGCTTAACTAAATTAACCTAACCTAATTTTTAAGCCTAGTTCATTAATTTAAGATCATAAGACCAGATTGTTTCCATCATTTTTGCAGACTGAGCAAATAAGGATACTGTACAGTAAGCTGTGTACATTGTGTTTTATACAGAACTTAAAGTAGAGGATCAGAATAGCAGATGTTTTCTATATAGTACTGTGAGGCCCGCAGGGGGCAGGTGCTGTTAAAATTTTCAGGATGTCACCAAATCGTTGCGTTTGGTGTGTGGATCCGTGACGCCGAGGTCCGGGATTGGAAATTGATGCAGATAAAACAAATTCAACAATAAAAAAATTTATTTAACAAAATAAAAGTATAAAAATTAAAGCAATTTAAGCCATAATTACTAAAACATCTTAATATAATTATTAATACATTTTCAGAGAAAGAGTTCCGTAACCCCACGCACATACCTGGAACAGAGAGATCATACAATTCTATGTCACATTTCTTATTATCCTGTTTGATCCCTTAACATTAAAGTTCAAAAGTTCACATAATTCACTGTCACTTCACAAATGTCTACTATTGGTCGAAACTATTGTCTATTGTCGCTGTCAACGCCATCTTATTGCCGGCTGCCCCTGATGGGACAAGTTTCGTTTTCCTTTTTTCTTGCCAAAATGGTTCTTTCTTAGTTGCACTTTTCTATGTTATCTTCTCTGACTAAACTGATTGACTTCTGACCTTCTCGAATATAGAACTCCTTGCTTTTATTTCATTTCCAGAAAACAGGGAACTTTCCCACGGTTAGTATGGAACTAACGAACTTGTTCAAAGTTCCTTGTTTGTTTATGATTGCTCTTATCATTTATTAATTAATCATTTTTTTAAACAAAATTTTTACATTTAATTTTTAATTTAAATTTTAACATAATTTCATAACATTTCTACAAAATAAGGGAGTGTCGTTTGGGAGTTTCCAGGATCTCACATCACTCCCCGTTTTGTAGAAGTGATCATCCATGATGATCACTTTCTGATTTCTTTAGATTAAATCGTATTTAGATATAACAGATCAATTGATTACATTAAGAATTATATAAGATAACAATAAATTGCCAATTACTTTTCCGATTTACAACAATGCATAAACGAAAATTGAAATCATCAAACAATACATACAAAAACTAATTTTAAAGGAAACAAATAAATTTTGATTACATGAGTTACACTAAATTTCAAATACATGAAATAAATTTTCAATAACAATATCAAATTTCATTAATATATATAAATTTTTTGAATAACAAAATAATACACATCATACATGCTACATGTCTCATGTCCACAGACTAAATTTCAAATTCATGAAATAAATTTTCAATAACAATATCAAATTTCATTAATATATAAAATTTTTTGAATAACAAAATAATACACATCATACATGCTACATGTCTCATGTCCACAGGGATTGTGGGAGTTCTCTCTCTTAACAATCCAACTTATTCTTAGCTATACTATTATAGAGCTTTAAACTATTTATTATATTCTAATTTCTATCTTCTTAATTCTAATACTAACCTATATTAAAACTAAAATCTGACTTATTCTATAATATAACTTTTCCTATTAATGTCCATTTATATTCTATTATGTACAGTCCTTTTTAATATTCACCATACTTCTTTTTCTTCTTATCAGGTTGATGCATAATTCCGTAGCGTTTTAAATATAGGCTTGTTAAGTTTGTTTGTTTAGTATTTTATTTATGAAATTCAGTTAAAATTCCGTTAAAAATTTGACCAAATCAAGCAAGCAACTATTCAACAATGTAATCTCCGTCATTGTCAATAACTTCCCTGCTAACATTGGGGTAGTTATCTGGGATCCCTTTGTAGAAATCTGTTAGTTTTGAGTTTAGTAAGTCATCAATCCAAGTTTGGGGAGAAGTTTCATCTTCAAAGGTGTGTCCTTGATGTGATTGGAAATGGAATGGAAAAGGTGAAATACAAAATAAATATATTAATACAAGAACCAAATCTTTGCAATTAAAAGGATAGTCATTGGCTACAAGCTATTTTCCAGACCTCCTAACAAAACCAAAATAAAATATAATATAATAATGCAGAAAATACAATAAAGTTCAAAAACCTATATCTTTGTTTTATATTATAAAACCATTTGTTGTTTTTACAACAATAGAAGTAAAATCAAAAATAGTCTTAAATGTCTAATATTAGTATACTGTAATACGGGTAATATTTTTTGTATATATAATAACCAATCCTTGGGTTACTCATTGATATGGGAAAATTCTTATGCAGCTCAAAAATCATATAATTATGTTTTAATTGAATCTAATAATGCCACTGAATTATAAAATATGTTGCTTTTTTTTATCCTTAATTTTGATATTAAATTATGAAACTTAATTTTTTATATTAAAAAATTGCAAAATGTATGTTGTTTTAATTTTTATCTATTCAACTGCAAAGACAGCAGAATTATGTTTAATCCACTGATATTTTTAAATCTAATACAGTTATATTATCAATTATGTTAAGTATAATGTTGTATTTATATGCATTTTCACAAGATTTCATTTATATAAATTATGGATATATTCCTAAAAATTACTATAGCTATTCAATTGAAACATCCATTGAATAACTAAATGGTAACAATGTGAATATAAGCTCACAATATTACATGATTATACAATCAAAACGATCATTTGATTGATAGCCATGCAAAAATAAGAAAAATTAATGAAAAAACTTTTTCAGAATTTGTGTATTCATTTCTAAATGATATCTTAGTAATATTAAATATTAAATTCATCATGTAATATAAATGCAATATTAGACTTATGGAAGGCTGAGAATATCATATTTTAAATCTTTTTATCCATTAATCTGTTATCTCACATTAATGTTTGAAAATTGAAATTATTAGTAATTAATTTTAATTATCTTGAAATTTTTAGGGAATGCTAAAGATGCTTGAAGGAACCTTAGTTAATGTACCAGAACGCAATTCTAGAAAACTACGAGGTGAAACAGTTATTGTTGATACAACTAATATACTTTTTGTAGCATCTGGTGCATTTAATGGTTTAGACAGAATAGTTAGTAGAAGAAAAAATGAAAAGGTAATTTAAAAACTCTTTATATATAAAGTAATTTTCTAATAAATTATGTAAGAGTAAATTATAGAAATAATTATGCAATTACCATATTTATTCTTATGTATAGCAAGGAGGAGGTAATACTCCTCCTTGGAAAGAAAGATTAAAGAAAAAAATTCTTATGTATTATCTGCCCTGATTTTAGCAAAAAATGTCTTACATAAATTGGCTTTAACAAAAGCTACAGACACTAATCATTTATTTATTAGAAAATTATGTGTTCTTATACTATATGATAACCCTTTTAGTGACTCCAATGTATGAAAATCAAATTGATGTTGATTAGATATATTAAAAAGTATGTCATAAAATAACTCTAAAACTCTCTTAAATATAGTAAATATCAGAAATATTACCAATTTAAGGAAGAATCTGAAAAGTTAATAATAATAAAAATTACAATAGATCATTATCAAATTTTAACTGATTAAATTGAAAATTAATTTTTGATATATCTGAAATATAGTTATTTATAATTATATTTCAGATATATCAACAACTTATAGTTATCTGTAAGTTATTACTATTTTGTTAGACAAAAAAATTCTCATTGTTTATAATTCCTACTATCAATTCCAATTATGACATATTGAAAAATAATTATGATCTTTTTTAAAATAGTGGAAGTCTAAATCCATAATAAGTGCTATATTGTTTTCTAAAAATAAAAGATTTTGTTGAAGAATTAAAAATTAATTTCATTTCAAAAAATCATAAATATTTATTAAAGATTAGCCTTTCTCTTTATATGCTTTGTTATCTCCAACGTTCCATAAATATAGCATCTATTAGCTTTGTACCTTGAAGAAATTCTGAAATGATGTCATTGTTAAATGAGGAAAAATTTAATGATCAGAGAAAGAAGCTGAATAGTATATTATGCTTAAACCATTTCTACCAAAATTTAATTTTACCCTATATCTAACTTATATAATGTGATTTCATTTTCTTCTGAATTTTAAATTATATTTAATATCACACATTCAATTATCCATACATACATCATTGAGAAAACTGTTAAAATAAATTCCCAATTGTAAATGATATATCTTCATTAAAGTATTATATTTTTAACAATTTTATTTAACAATTATATTTTCTTATATATTATTTTTCTAAGAATTTAAAATATGAATAAATACTATAAAATAACATATTATTATGGCTACATTCAGATATAATTTGCCACAGATTTATGAGAATTACCAATACTGCCTGTCTGTTTCCCTAATAACTTTTGAACTAATTAGCAGATTTTCATGCAATTTGGTAGTGATGTTTGCCATTAAAGGACATTTTGATGCCACATTTTTTAATTCTGTAAAATTGACTAATCCCGCAGAATAGAATTTCATTTTTATTACAATTTTAATTTTTATATTATTGACGATAGACAGTGCTAAGTCTTAGTAGTGCAAGGGTAACATATGGCTTGTCTGATTTCTTAACACACCACTGTCTATCTCAATATCTATCATAATAACTTCACAGACTCTACATCAGGGGTGGGCAATTATTTTCTGCCACAGGCCAGATAAACAATTTTCAGGATGAAGTAGACCATATAAAAATTGAAAAGTATCTAAAGTCAAATTTAACCTTACAGCACCAAAATTATATAATTATTAATTAATGATAACATTAGGTAATCATTAATAATTAATAAAAATTACTTTGACTTAAACTGACTACTCACATTCAAGCAAGATTGATTCTTGCACAAACATATTCCTCTCACCATCACATGGAACAAAAATAATTGTGGCACCAATTTATCCACACATGTTCTTGTCAATCTGACTAATGTGTGTAGCCATTTTTGTGATACTTACACAAAGAATATATTCGTGTATTAATATAATTTAAAAAAATATACTTTTCTTGTGTTACTTTCTTAATTTTTGTTTGTATGCAGAGAGTTCAAAATCATCCGTAGAAATTATTTTTTTCATTTGAAACATTAGAAAATAATTTGTCCTGCGAATTAATAAATTCAGACAATTTACTTTAAAAACATAAGTATTTAATTAAACTAATTGATTGCTAACAACCTATTATATCAGAATGTTACAAAATATTAGATACCTACATAATTAATTTTGTAAAAAAATTACAAGCTTAATGTGAATAGTGAAATTTACTATGTTCATGTTAATTACATCATCAAAATTTAAAGTAATCTTGCTAGTGTATACATATTCTGTACAGAGTATCCATTATTTTATTTTTTCTTTTTGACTAGAATTTCACGCATGTGGGCTTGAAACTGTAATGTGTTCTAATTTATGCGGCAGGTCATACAAGATGCCTTCGCAGGCTGGCTTTTGCCCACCCCTGCTCTACATGATGTCATCTAACAATGGATGATGATACAAAACACTGATAATTTGATGTCGTGATGATGCTAATGCATAACATCATGATGATGATATGTCTGTAATGTGGCATCATTGTGGCATCTATGTCAATGTGATTAAATTAGTATTAAAATTAGACATACACAATCAGTGTATTTTAAATGTTAAATAAATGAAAAATTAATGACACTTTTGAAAAATAGGCAATTTTAATTCTTTCTGGAACTTCTTGTTAAATTATTAATAATGACAAAAAATATTTGCTGTTGCAGAAATCCAAGAATTAGACCTTTCTATCAATACTCTATTTATAGGAATCAATACAGTAGTTTGACTGAAAAAGGGATATCCACAGATCTTGCTGACCATGTTTTGCTATTAATATATACTAGACATTACCTGTTCATATAAACGAGCAGAAATTTTAGTTTTCTAATGATACTCTAAGCTTATAATCTTAGAGTATCATTAGAAAAACTCCTATGAACACATATATAGAATCATTAGATAGTGGCCTTTATTAGGTTACAGTGCTATCTGTAAATTTTGTCTTTTTAAAGGAACTACAATTTTAGTTTAATTTTTATTCTTTAATTTTTAAATTATTAATAACAAAAAATTTTGGCTGTTGTAGGAATCAGAGGATTAGATCTTTCTAATGATACCCTACTTATAGGAATCGGTACAGTAGTTCAGCTGCAAAAGGGATATCCAGTCAGCCAGCCATGTTTCTCTATTAATATATATGATAATTAATTGTTATTTTAATGATTTAATCAGTGATCTTATTTGGGAAAATATTAATTGAATTATTTTCATATAAATTTAATAAATTAATTATTTCTAACAAAAAACTGAAATTTATTTTAAAACTGTGTTTAAATTGTATTTTCTTTATTTAAAAAAACAATACATCAATTTAGTATCTTGGATTTGGAGCACCTGTATCTGAATCTCCAGGACGAAGAGCTGCATCAGCAGCAGAATTAGCAAATTTTACAGCACACAGTTCTCCCGAAGATGATAATTCAGAAAAAGATGCACTTTTACGAGTAGTTGAAGCAAGAGATCTGATTGAGTTTGGAATGATACCTGAATTTGTTGGACGCTTTCCAGTTGTTGTACCATTACATAGTTTGAATGAAGAAATGCTTATTGAAATTCTTACAAAACCTCGTAATGCTTTAATTCCACAATATCAAATGTTAATTGGAATGGATAAGGTAAATAATAATTGAAGTATAAAAATTTTAGTGAAAGATATTTTTCTTTTAATATATATATATATGTTACTGTAAAAATTTGAAGACTGATAAATCCTAACATTTACTATTATGGGATGGTAAAAGTGTGAATTATCTAATAAAATATTTAAACTTTAGATTTTGCCAAGATATGTTGGTAATTGTTAGGATTTACCTAAGAGAACTAGTAAAAACTAGAGCCAAGAAATCTCTTCAGTTTGACTCTGTTCTGCAATCTCTAACATGTTCCTGAGCAACACTCTTTGTTCATGTTAGCATTGCCAACTTAATACTTTTTCAACTAAATCCAGCTCTTTTCTAAGTGTTACACTTCAAAAATTCTACAATAACTCAGTCGTTTTATTTTAATGCATTTTTTGACAATTTCTACATTATTTTTTAGCTGTATAGTCCATCCAATTTAATTTCAACCTCAAGTAAAACCAAATAAATCAGATTTTAGGAATGTCCGTCAATATAACTGTTGCTCATTTACCTAAGTTTCAATAGTAATTATTTATTCTGTAATATAATATTGTGATTACCTCAGTGGCAGTCTTTATGGGCTGCAGCATAGGACCCCCTTTGCAGTCAAAAAAATAAAAATTAAAAAATTAAATTAAAAATTTAAGAAAAAATAAATTATGCAAAATTTTTTTGTACCTAGATAAAGTTTAAATTGTTGGTTTACAGCACTATTGGATTTGAATAAAATATCAAATATCAATGTTTTAAATGACAGTAAATAGTAAATAGGGCTCTGTCTGTAGTAGGTAAAATCAAAATATATTTTGCCATTTGTCATTTATGTAAATAATGTGACAATGTTGGAATGAAAGTGCAAATCTAGCTCCTCTAAAGTGTGTTAGTTTAGTGTAGCTCTTACTGTTAGGTTAATTTGGGTTAATTTAGTAGGCCCCCAAACAGTGTTAGCCCAGAGCCCCCAAAGTTAACGGTTTGCCTCTGGATTACCTGTATTATTATATTTTTGAATTGCTAAAAAAATATCAGTAGTTATTTAACATATAGAGTTGGCCATAATTTGCATTAAATCACATTTATTTCATAAATACAACAGATATTGTTATTTGCTTTATATCATATCATATGCATTGAACATTATGTGTCTAGAATATCAGTATGAGCACCATCGTTATCGTAATACAACTAAATATAATGCCATGTTCAACAAGAAGTTTTGCAGAGAAAATTTGTGATACTTCTGAATGCTTCTGTCACAGCTGTGGGAATTGTAATCGGGTTTGATATTTTATCTTGTCAGATGGCCAAAAATATGAATTTAGATATTTTTATTAATGATACAGTGAGTAAGTGTGCTCAGAGTCTAAAAGTGTTAGAAGAATAGAAAATAACTGACAACTGCACACATAATTAAATTATTATAATATATATATATATGTTCTAGTTGGAAATGACGTACGCGCACGTCACAAATTCTGACCCCAGTACTGAAATATATAGTGTTTAATATACCCTCAACCTTTCTGTTTAAGAAAAAGCAAATTACTTTGTTATCATTGTGTAATGAAAAAATGAATTTTTGAATCTGTTTAACCTCATAATTTGCGTATTATACATCTAATAAAAAAAAAATTCATAAAACAAAAAAAATTTCTTTTTGGTTGGAAATTTTTGCAAAATATGCATAAAAACATATAAGAGAACATGATAAAATTAGAATATCAGGTTAAATTTAAATAATATACGATTAATAGCCAGTGGCGTAGCGTAGGTTTCTGCCGCCCGGAGCAGATGCCAAATATGCCGCCCCTCTCCCCACAAAATATGATATTACAGTATTATAAAGATAAAATTTTCTAGAGCGAGGAAAATATTAAACTGCAAACAGATTTTTTCTCCAAAATTTAAAATTCTTACAAAATAGAAAACAAAATTTAATTGCGAAAACACATTTTGAATTCTAATACAGGAATCCCTTGATTATGTGATTAATAAATCCTCGCAATACACCGCATATATCAAAACCGCACTAATCAAACTACAAAAACCAATGGAAATAATTATAATGAATCCTGGAAAATATCAAAATTAAACTATAAAACCAATGGGAATAATTATAATGAATCCTGGAAAATATCAAAATTAGTTAATAGGAATAATTATAATGAATCCTGGAAAATATCAAAATTATAAAATATGTATTTTTTTTCCCTCTCAAAATGTATCTATATTGCATTACATGTACTTTAAGCTCGTATATTTTCAGAAATCGGTACGGGTATCATATTTTCTTTTTTTATTAGGAGATTTTTTCCGCTATGTGACGGCTTCTTGAGCAGTCTTAATTGCGGATCTCCGCTGTACAATTATTCTGTGCCGCGGTAGCTCTACAAAGTAAAATAACAACAGAATATTTAGCAATCAAAATACAAAATACAAAATTTAAATAGCAACTATATGTGTTATTGAAAATTAACACCGATTATAAGGTAGATGAATAATATTAGCAGGTTGATTAGATAAAAAAAAATTATATTAATAGCATCTTATTAGCTAAGGTTAGTAATGTTATTATGATTAGTAAAGATTAGTTAAAAATATAAAAGTTCGAACGTTAAACAATAATAAACAGCGTGGAGATAATTTTTATAAAGTGAAAAAGAGCAACATAAGTTTCCTTATGGAAAGTTAGATCCGATTTAGAACAGGGCCAAGAAAGTCCAAGTTCCTTACAAATTAGTTCGAGGGACAGTCTCTGTTGATCAAATTTAGCGCAGTTAAATAGGATGTTATCGATATCTTCGGTTACCTGACAGGAGTCACATTGGTTAGTGTGACAGTGTCCAAGATGATAGAGGTAGCTTTTTGTCGGAAAATGTCCCGAAAGAAACTGGGAAACTATTGGATCGATGATGATATCTTTGTTTGTGAGTCGTTGGCTCACATCGGGAAGGAAAGAATGTAGAACTCTCCCCTTTGAAGACGTGCGCCAAGAATCCTGCCAGGACGAAACATTTTGATCGAAAATACAGCGTTTGATGCTTGTACTTGAGATCCTGTTATACGAGATAAGAGAATTGAGACAGGAAACAAGATAGCCTAAAAATCAAACATGTGGGGATTTTGCAATCAGGTTTGGTGCTTTAACTTGTCAGATGGCCAAATTTACAATTTTGAACTTTTGTATATACTCATGCTTCATGTATTGCTGTTTAAATATGTCTTGATGTTTTATGATTTGAGTAAAGAAATAGACATAATTAAATAGAAATACATAAAGCATAGGTATATAATTAAATGCATATTTAGCAAGATAGCCTAAAAATCAAACAACATGTGGGGATTTTGCAATCAGGTTTGGTGCTTTAACTTGTCAGATGGCCAAATTTACAAATTTTAAACATAATGTTTTTAACTTACTTAAATATAAGCACTAAATGCAGTTGAGAAATAGTGGATAGAATATCTTTATTCACAAACAAACGTTTTCGGTACTTTGTATTCCCTTCAGGCTCGGATTCAAATACAATTCTCGAATCTTAAAGAGGGTACAAAGTACCGAAAACGTTTGTTCGTGAATAAAGATATTCTATCCACTATTTCTCAACTGCACTTAGTGCTTATATTTAAGTAAGTTATTGAAGAGTTTAAACAGGAAATTGAATTATGATGTTTTTATTAATGATGCATGAGTAAGAGCACAGCATCCAAAGATGTTGGAAGAACAGAGAATTTTTGATAACTATACTCAGATAATTTAATTATAATTATATATATAATCAGTGGTATTTAACCTTTTTTACAATGTGACATACTTTTCTATACTATGTTATTTGGCGATCTACTTTCTTATATAGATCACGTTCCCCCAACCTAATATCTGATTATGTACAACTATACAGCTAAAAGTGCTTACTCACTTTGGAGGACCCACTCTCTTAACTCTAAAAACTTCATTTGCATATTTAAAAATGTATCACTTTTAATTTATTTTAATTTAACAAGTAAAACAAATAGAGAAATAAATATTTTATTCCAATATATTTTGGAAAACCAAAGTTAGAAAAAACAACAGATTGATTACAAACTCTTAAGTTACAGGAAATGCTAGTCGATTAAAAAAAAAAGTTAATGTGAAAGTTGGCATTGTTTGGAGCTTGCAATATTTTTCATAGTCAAGTTGATATGAAGAAGTAGTCAATTGTAGACAATCATTCAAATGATCATTTGTAATTTGGCTTCTTGATTTTTTAATGATATTATATTTAAAAAGACGGATTCTGACAAGTATGTTGATCCAAAACATGACTGAATTTTTTGTGCAATATCAGTTAATATTGGAAACTTTTCATGTGCATACTTCCAAATGATGTTAAAATTGTCAAATCAGCAAATTTTTTAAAAAATAAATAAACAATAGCAGTACACTTAAAGAGAATTAAAAATAATACAAAATAATGATAAGTAAATTATTATGTTTTCAGTTTTAATTAAATTTGTAAGAAGAAATAAACAAGAAATCGATCAAAAATTGCTATGCGTCGCAACCAATGGGTTGAACACCACTGATATATATATTTAACAAAGTACATAAATTTAACTTTTTTCATGGATCTAACAGCATTAATAGCAGCTAAGATTCTTTTTATTTTAAAGATACAAAACATTTTCAGGCCTGATGATGGCCTAATGGCCGAAAATATTTTTATCTTTAAAATAAAAAGAATCTTAGCTGCAATTAATGCTGTTTGATCCATGAAATACGAATATAAGTATAAGCAGTTGTGAATAACACTTTATAAATTTAACTAAAAACATTTAACAATAAACATACTAAATGACAAAACAAATACAGTAAGACTCTGTTTAACGCTGTTTCGATATAACGCTGTTTTTTCCGAATTTTATATTTTTATTGATTCACTTTTGTGTAGTTTTTCAAATTGTTATTCTTACATAAATCCGAAATTGTAGGAATTTGTTACATTGATACTGTTATGCCATCACACAGTGAGTTTGATATCAGTGCAGTGCAGTACAGTCGGTTCTAAAATGTATTGCAGGTTGCTCCTGGAGGATGAGAAACTGGTTGTTTGCAGCAATTAACAAAGAATTCGACGAACAATTCATTATAAAATGCAGTACAAAAAAATTAACAAATACAGATAGGAGTATAATGTTTAGATTATTATTATTATCTGAACTTGTTAACAAACTTTAAATCCAACTAAACTAACTTGTGTGTAAAACTCAACATACCCAGAGAGAGAGAATATATTTCTTCTGATTCTTCTAAGTTGTTCTTTATTTTTACATCTAATATTATTTAAAATTGGTAAGAAAAAGATAACTTGTACATTATCACTCACTAAACATTTACAGTATGGCAAACATAATGATAAACTAGACAGAACACATATGACTAATGCACAGCTAACCAACATATTCTGAAGTTCTTCTTTTTCACTTTTTTAATTCTTAGAAAGTCCACCAATCCTGATTACATTTCTGAAGAGGTTCTAATTGAAACCATTTATCCAATTGGAAAAATTTGATTCCTCCCTCAGGAATGCTGATGAACAACTGCCAAAGTTATTTTCTTAACTTCCTTCTCATGAATTTCAAATTTATTATTGTGACCTTGTAAGTCAATAAGTTTTTTTTCTTCTGTCTCTCCCTCTACCTCTCTGAATTGTTTGAGTTTATATTAGGCCTATATGAATGCGCCGATCTCCTGTTTCAATATGTCTAAAAATTTTGAAATTCTTTTAATAAAATTAATGTTTGTTTCTAAAAATTAGCTGGTTTCATTAACTTATTTTCTGCATTATTTGTTATTCATACTACTGTTATTATTTCTTAATTTAAAGGATCTTGTCCTCCCATTTTTCACACAACAATCACTCATTTTAAAATAAAAAAATGAAACTGGAACTGAATATTGTTACTTAACATTACAGCACAGTTATTTGCATCAGAATTTCTCATAATATATTTAAATTCGTAAATAATAACATAAAGTATATTTAAGTATAATTAGTATTAATAAAAAAATACATATTAATCACAATAATAAAAAGTAAAATAATATATGTGCAATGGGTGTGACCTTACACAGCAGCTCTCAGTTTGGCCATTGTTTGGTAGTGCTGTTGATTTGACTTTATTCTTAATGAAACCTGCAAAATGTCTAGAATGGACAAGTCAGGACTATTTGGTGGACAGGCCATGGGGTCCCATGCATCCTCTGATTTGCACCCAATTCACTTGTTTCAAAACAATTCATTAATGCATTCTCAAACTCTGATAGCAAAATGTGCAGGACTGTGTCTTATTGTGAGGCCCGCGGCCCGCAGAATATCTAATAAGCAGATCTCAACAGGCGAATGGCCTATGAGAGGTATGTGTGGCGTATGTAAGGATGAGTAGGAGATGCTAGACACAGACAGACTCGGAGACAACGTTCGTTAAAACAAACATCTTCCTTTATTAAGGAGAGAGATTGCTACAATATTTTAACCGACAAAGTTCGTCGGAGGACAAATACCTCTATGAGGACAAATACCTCTTGGTTTACAAAAGGTTCTCCACTTCGTGAGGTTGGACAGGTTTCTTCCGTACTTTTGTCAAAGAAGTCGGGTTCTCCTCTCGGCGGTGATTCGGTCGCCGGTCCTCGGAGGGTAGATGCCGAAGTGCACAGATGGCTCCAGATCTCGGATGTTTAGATGGATACTAAGGCAGAGAGGGAAGGAAGGAATCTTCGGCACTGGCGGTGACAAAGAAGTCGGGTTCTCCTCTCGGCGGCGATTCGGTCGACGGTCCTCGGAGGGTAGATGCCGAAGTGCACGGATGGCTCCGGATCTCGAATGTTTAGATGGATACTAAGGCAGAGAGGGAAGGAAGGAATCTTCGGCACTGGCGGTGACAGTTTTTATCACTAAGTTCGTGAACAAAGAACTTTTTTTTTCTAACACGGGAGTAAACCGAAGGACGACCGTTCTCTTCCAAATACAAAATCCGACTCTCCGATCTATTCTCCCAATTCCCGTCTTTTCTTCGGAGAAATATAAATAAACAAGTTCGCTCCCTCTGTCCCGGGAAGTTGACATTGTGACCTTTACCACATTAATTCATACACCCCCTTGTACACCTCCATGATATCACAGTACCTGCACAGTCCGAATTCAGGGTGTTTATTATTCTTTCGGGAAATAGTGGAGATTGGGGTATTCGGTGCCGGCCGGACAAAGGCCACTCTCGCCCGATATCAACATTAAAATTGTCAGGTTCACTAAGCCACGATCGGGTGAGAAGTGACGTTTTCCAGCGGACCCTAGCCCTTGGATCCCACATTATAGCCACGATTGGGTGAGAAGTGACGTTTTCCAGCAGACCCTAGCCCTTGGATCCCACATTATAACAGGATTATGGCAACTGCTATTCCAATTGACATGAGTTGTGGATAGAGTCATTATCAAAACATGGCTGTGAAGAAGCTGACTCTGACCTATCCTGTTATTTTATTATGCTCTTTTATTACTTATCGTTATATTTCATTATTATTTAATGTATTATATTTTAGTTTAAGAGTTGGTTTACTTTTCACGTTCTCCATCTGTGGTTAGCAATCACATGTTATGGAATGGGAACCTGCCTTCCGAATGAACTCTCTTGGCTATTGACGTTATCTAAGTGGTTAGCAATCATATGTTATGGAATGGGAACCTGCCTTCCGAATGAACTCTCTTGGCTATTGACGTTATCTAATCTAAATAAGTTTACCACTGATCCAATGTGAGAATATAAGAGTGATCTCTTATCGATTTTTTGTCAGTGTATAATTAAATTGTAAAGAGGATGACATGAATTGATTACTCTGTAAGCTAATCAAATCTGATATTGTGACGCGACTTATGCAAATGAGCCGAGATCGGGATTGTAAGTCACGAAGTATAAAAATGAAATTGTTACATGACATTATGTAAATGAGCTCAGCTCAGGACTGTTTGTCACTTAGTATTAAACCGTACGTGTCTAACGACACAGTGAGGTATTCGTATCAAAGTAGAACTGGTTAAATGACAAAACAAATTCTTGTAAAGATCTACAATTGCTTAAAGTTTGTATCGGTGGTGGAGGTATTAGTATTAGTTAAGATTTAAAGTTATATTTATTACGAATAATTAGATTTTTGGGATATTTGAATTTTGATTAAATAAGTTTTGTTGATTATCTGAATTTTGCTTTATTATTGCTTAAATAAAGTTTTGTTTACATTTTTGTAAGTATTGAGAGTCAAATAAATTTATATTTCATTATTTAATTGGTTTTGAGAATTTATTCTATTTATTAGTATAAGTTTCTAATTTTGTTTTTGTCGTTTAGATCCAACATGTATTTGATACTTCTAGTTGTAAGTTTCCGGTTGTTTGTTTTGCTGGTTAGACATTAAATTTTAATAGATTGTTTTTGGTTTAATATATTTATTGTAGGAAATAGTAAAAAGATCTGAGCTCAGGTCGAACTCTGGATTTGCAGAGTCATTAGAACCTTTAGGTTGAATTTACTTATTATTATTGGTATTTTTTGAAATTAGTGACTTTTGCATGTCTTTGTATGACTGTCCATTAAAAATATCATAAAAAAAATTAAGGTCGCTGAACTCTGGATTTGCAGAGTCATTAGAACCTTTTGGTTGAATTTACTTATTATTATTGGTATTTTTTGAAATTAGCGACTTTTGCATGTCTTTGTATGACTGTCCATTAAAAATATCATAAAAAAAAATAAGGTCCAGTAATGTTCCTTGGATTCATGCCAACCCAGATCATAACATGTGGTGGATTTGCAAAGTCCACCACATGTTTGAATTTTAACGAAAATCAATAATACTAATTACACACTAAACCTAATGGTTCTGGTAACTCTGCAATCCAGAGTTCGGCCTGAGCTCAGATCTTTAGCTAAACTCTAACTTAAAAATAATTAACTGCAAAACAATTTAACACAATGTAATGTCTAACTGACAAAACAAAACCGGAAATTGGAACTTACAACTAAAAGTACCGATTAAGTGTTAGAGCTAGAACGAACAAAATGATGTTAGAAACTTATACTAATAAATTGAACTTCTCAAAACAAGTTAGATAATAAAATTATAAATTTATTAGATTCCAAAATACTTACAAAAGTGTTAATAAATGTTTATTGGAACTATAATAAAGCAACAATCAGTTAAACAACAAAACTTGTTTAATCCAACTCAAATATCAAAACAACGATTCACAAGAACAAATCTTAAATACTAATTAAATCTACTACCTCCACTACTGATACAAACTTCAAACAATCGTAGATTTTTACAAGAATTCGAATGTCACTTAGCCAACCTTACGTCGATACAACACCGTGTTGTGTCATTGGTTGTGTAGGCTTTTATACTGGTGACTTACAATCCTGCGCTTTGCTCATTTGCATACTGATACAAACTTCAAACAATCGTAGATTTTTACAAGAATTCGAATGTCACTTAGCAACCTTACGTCGATACAACACCGCGTTGTGTTATTGGTTGTGTAGGCTTTTATACTGGTGACTTACAATCCTGCGCTTTGCTCATTTGCATAGTTTCACATAACAATAGCAAGTTGATTAGCTTACAGAGTAATTCATTCATGCCATTCTCTTTACAATTTAATTATATACCAAATAAAACATCGATACGGATCATTTTTATATTCTCATATTGGATCAGTGGTAATATTAGTTAGATAAGATGACGTCATTAGCCGGGACAACTCTTCCGGAGGATGGGCTCCGATTCCGTAATACATGATTGCTAACTACTACGATGGAGTGTGTGAAAGTAAATCAACTCTTAAACTAAAATATAATATGTTAGATAATAACGAAAATAACGATAAATAATAAATGTGCATAATAAAATAAAGCAGGACAGGTCAGAGTTAACCTCTTCACAGATTCTTTCCCACTTCCTGTGAACTGTAATAGAACACTGTGCAAAGTCGCGAATTAGAATGAATGTCAATAATTCCAATTATAAGCTAAACCTAACAGCTTTCTTTCCCACTTCCTGTGAACTGTAATAGAACACCGTGCAAAGTCGCGAATTAGAACGAATGTCAATAATTCCAATTATAAGCTAAACCTAACGGCTAGCGACTCTGCAAATTCCAGAGTTCGGCCTGAGCTCAGGTCTTTTTCTAAGTTCTAACTTAATACTAAGTAATTATAAAACAATCTAACAACAATGTAACGTCTAACTGACGAATAACTTTACAAATGAATTCACAAGTAATTTACGAGGGTTGGCTGATAAGTCCCGGGCCTGACAATGAAAACAACATTTTTTTAATTTTTCAGCAGAATATGCACTCGTGTCAACTGCCATCATCAATGTTCTTGTTCAAATTGATTTTTGCTTGCCACCACAAAACTTCTCTCTGGACATGACATTATATTCAGTTGTGTTAACTGTCAATAATAATGGTGCTCATACTGATATTCTGGACACACAATGCAATTGTGTGCTTTTTTTTTTACAATGCTCTTTTTTATAATGTACAATATTTGTTGTTTTTCTGAAATAAAGTGTGTGTAATGTGACTTATGGCCCACCCTATAAATTTGTTAAGAAGTTTTTTAAGGCTTTATACAATTGTTAAAGCTGGAGTTAAGCTTTATTTTCAATATTATTTATTTAATTGAAAATTAAATAAATTATAAACAATAGTAAGAATTTAATGATAAATGTAAGAATCAGAAAGATTTATATAAAATGTAAATATTCCAAAACTGGATTTAGATGATTTTGTTAAGTGTTTCATTCATAGAATTATCCATTATTATTATAAAGAGAAACAAATACTGTATTAACATTCTCAAGTTTGAAAAATCTCAGAGAACACAGTTTATATATTTTATTACAGTAGGGAAAATACAAAATTTTACAGAATTTGGGTTTTAATTAGAAAAATGAAATGGAAGAAAATTTTTGATAGAACGAAACAGTATTATAAGTGGTTAGTAAATTATCTTTTGTTGGAAGTCAAGGATTCAATAAGTGCAATTGTTATAAAAAATGCTGTTATGCAAATCCTCTTCCATGTTGTGCAATTCTAAATATCATAATAGTTAACCTTGTTGCAGCAAATATTGAATAACTTTACAAATGAATGCACAAGTAATTTACGAGGGTTGGCTGATAAGTCCCGGGCCTGACAATGAAAACAACATTTTTTTAATTTTTTTTGGTTTTATTTCTCAACATAATCACCTTTCGCTAATACATTTTTCATATCCATGCTCTAATTTAGTTATACCATCTTTATAATGCGAAACTTGAGCTCCTCAAAATAGCTATTTACAGCATCAGTAACTGCCTCATTGCTCTCAAATCATCATCCACCAAGCCATATTTTGAGGTTAGGAAACAGGTGGTGGTCGCTGGGTGCTAAATCTGGTGAATAAGGTGGATGGGGAAGCAATTCGTTAATTTTAGCCATTGCAATGATTGACGAATGTGCTGGTGCATTGTCATGGTGAAACAAGATTTTTTTTGCTAGATGTGGTCGTTTTTCTTTACTTCGTCGCTCAAATGCTGCAATAAATTTGCATAGTACTCACCAGTGATACTTTTGCCCATTTCAAGATAATCAATAAAAATAATTCCTTTTGCATCCCAGAAAACACTCTCCATAACCTTGCACAAGTAATTTACTATTATAATCATAGTGGAATACAAGAATTTTTACAGAAGTTTAATTTTTTTATAGCAAATAAAAATTATTTTAAGCATTGAAAAGTTATGTTTTGTTTTTTAATTTAAAAATTTTACGTAGTAAAGTATTTTATTGAAATTAAAATGCTTGGCTAATTTCATAGACAGAGTTATGGGCTTTTATAAAGCATGCATGCAATGATTTCAAAACAACAATGAAATGAAAATGGCTAACTAAAATAATACATTTAATTAATTAAAATAATACTTTTAATTACTGTTACCAACTCTCTTAGGTAAATCCCAACAATTATAGACATCTTTTGATAAAAGTTTGAAATTTAATATATTATTAGCTAATTTGCATTTTTACCATTCCATAACAATAAATGTTAAGATTTACTAGTTTTGGAACTTTTACAGTAACATATATATCATTTTAAGAAATTGTATTTTTTGATTTTATAAAATAAACTGTATTTTTTTAGAACAAGCATTTTTTTTATTACAAATATTTGTAATATATTTTAGTTCTTAAATATTTGACCCATTTTGATTGAATGATGATAAATTAATTTCTTTTATTTTTTCAATTGATTTGAATATTTTGAATAAGTTACAGGATACTATGATTACCTTTTACTCTCTTATTTCAAGATGATAACTGACTCCATATTTCTTATTTCTTGACTAATAATTTAATTTTTAAATAATGCATGATTTTATTTCAGGTGGAATTAAGCTTTTCTCCTGAAGCCTTACAATCAGTTGCAAAATTAGCTATGGAGAGAAAAACAGGAGCAAGAGGATTGAGAGCCATAATGGTAAATTTTAAATAGATTTAATAAAGTTATAATTTTACAAATAAAAATTTTTTATGGAAATTAATATTTTTATAAGAAATTGATTATCTGGAATTAAACTACACTTAACATAATAAAATCATTTGGTTTATTTATGATATTTTTTTATTAACAATGTTATATTAATATTTCATATAAATAAATAAAATTAGAAATATTAAAAAAATTATTTTCTAATCTAAATATAGGAGCTTCTCTAGTTATGAACCTAATTTCTATGTAAGTTTTGTTTGTAAATTGAGTTATTTGTTACTCAAATACTGCTG
Source organism: Olivierus martensii (assembly GCA_000484575.1). Classification (NCBI taxonomy): domain Eukaryota; kingdom Metazoa; phylum Arthropoda; class Arachnida; order Scorpiones; family Buthidae; genus Olivierus; species Olivierus martensii. Next base: position 87,122 of record AYEL01077756.1, read on the forward strand.
TTAGTTTGGCTCCAAAAGTATTGAAATAAGTTCATGTACTATATATTGTAACATATTTCACAGTTGGACCAATTAAAAGTTTTCTTTCACAGATTTTAATGAAAAGTTCCAAATATAAAGCTAGAAATTTTTGATATAATCAAAAATTTCTAGCTATCTTGAAGTACTGCCATAATATGTTAATTAACTATATAATTTTACATTATATTTGTTGCTACAGCATTTTGCTATCATATTGCTTTAAATTATTGAAAAAGTATTTGAAATTTCATGAAATTGAAAATGAATTATTTCACATTTATAAGAATGAATGTTCATAACTAGAGGAGTGCCAGTATATAGAATTTTATAAGTTTTTTTATTTCCCTTGATAATAAATTCCATGTTAGTTATATAAATGTGTTAATGTTTAAGGTTAACTTTTTAAAATTGAAAACATTCCCAGAAATATCTGGTAACATATAGTAGACATATTAAACCTTTAAACTGCTTCTATTTAAAATCAAATAAAAACACTATACAGCAAGCTCTTCTTGCAGTGTGTATTATTAACTTGTAGCTAACATTTTCAGCATATAGCCATCATCAGGTTATATAATGGAACAGAATGTTATTATCAAACTTTAAAAGTTTAAACAAAAAGCAGTTTAAACTTTTAAAGTTCGATTATAATATTCTGTTCCATTGTGTAACCTGATGATAGCTATATGCTGAAATGTTAATTACAAGTTAATAAAATAATCTACATTGTGAAAAGTGCTTGCTGTATAGTGTTTTTATTTAACATATAGTATTTCTTCATCTTATAGAAAATCTTTAAAATTAATGCAATTGAAGATTACATATTGAATATATTGCCATTATATTTTTCCTAAAGTTTTCTGATCATATATTTTATATGGAGTAGAATATCATATATCTAAGCATTTGCATTATTTTTATCATAGATCAAATTATTTTTGTTGAAAAATAAACCATATTACAAATATTATAAAAAAAATAATAGTTGTAATAATTATTTTTTATAAAAATAATCTTTGAAAGATTAAATGGAATAGTAAAAGCTTAAATATTTAATTAATTCTGACATTATAAGCAAAAGTTTTAGCTTATTGGATTGAAAATAAATTAAGCTAAAACTTTTAATGCTGTTACAAGGGCTGTTAAACACAACACAACATTTAACATAACATGACCATAAACATCAGTCTAATCCACGGATAGGCAACTTTTTTTTATGAAAGGGCCACATTTAAAACTTTCGAACTGACGCAGACTGCATACAACAGAAAAAAGAAAAAAAAACAAAATGTGGGTAAATCATAATTATTTATTCATATATGATTATAAATTAACTAGATATATGTAATATAACTTCTGGAACTGATGTGAATGTAATATATCCAAAATATTTGTTTGAATATTTGTCACTATTGAGTATTAAATTATTTTTGAGATGTGAGTCTGTTAGACAATTTCTTGTTTTAATTTTACTAAACTCATGGCAGAAAAATCTGTTAGCCATCATTGCTATTCACATGCATAAGTTGGAGAAAATTACAATAGGATTTTTGCTGCATAATTTCCTTTTGGGAAATTGATTTTGTTTTATGAAAGTTTTATAAAATATACAAATTTTTTCTTCAAAAATATTTTTCAAATTTAAATTAATTTATAAGTTTATTACCTCCAATTGAAGTTCATTAAGTGCATTTTCTATATTTATTGAAAAAATTGCTGTAAAAATCCGTACTTGATTTTTTCGATTAAGGAATTTTTTTATTTTATTTATTTTGTAATATTTTGTGCAGCATGGACCGCACAAAATATTAATGAGGGCTGGCCATGGATGCCCATCCCTAGTCTAATCACTAAGCATAACAAAAATTAATATTTAATTAACATATTCAGAGTTAAAAATATTTTTATTGAAATATATAATGTCTATAGTAAGACAGTAAATTAGGGTCTATGTGCTAAAAATTAAAATAATACAACAAACTTTTGAATAAATTTGAATTTTTGTAGTTCAACATGCCATCTACCATTATCATAAAGCACAATAGTCATTTGACAAGTATAGTTAAATGAAACTTTTCAGTCACTATATGACACAACCATTGAAATCCAATAACATACATTTTACAATTTGTAATCCAATGAGATCACTCAAATAATGTGACATAAATAATTGGCAAACTGTATATATGATATTAAAAAATAATCAGGGAAAGAGATTTTAATTTACAGTTAAAATGTTCATTGCTCCTGGGATTTGGAAAATAAGATAAGACGCAGCACAGGTTTAACAATTTATTCATGTAATTTTTCATTTTTTTTCTTATTTTTGATTTTGGGAAATATAGATAGAATAAATATTTAAATTTTTTATAAATCTAGGATGATGATAAAATTTGGATTTGTAAAAACCTGATTATGAATCCAAGTTTTTTTAAAATAACAAGAATGTAAAAAATAGCAGATACTTTGCATTCCAATTTCTGAAATAAAAGCCAATGATAAAATATTCTTTACTGGATTTCTGCCATCTTGTTTACAGTTATAACACTGTAAATGTAGATAACGTAATAATATATTTTTTTGTACTGTTTATTTTATATATTATAAATTTTGATTGATTTAACTACTTTTTTACTATTTTAAACAATTATAATACTTATTTAATTCTGCTTATCTTTTAAATTATTTTTCAAATCCAATAAATTCTAACATCTATTAGCAGTTTTAATATATAAAAATATTTTTATTAACTGTAACATTTTTGGTATAAACCATCTTCATTGATATTGATCATTGATATCAATATTGCTGAAGATGGTATATACCGAAAACGTTATGGTTAATAAAATATTTTTATACATTAAAATTGCTAATAGATGCTAGAATTTATTGGATTTTATTATTACAAAAATATTACAAAAATATTATAGACTCAGGGCTATTCACTTCATATATACTTCATAATGTGCAGCATTGTATATCTAATGTTTATTAAATGTTAACATAATCTATAACACATTATCTATGTATTTTTATAGATAATTTGGCCATTATCTATAAAAATATAAAATATGCTGATATATATTCAATATTTCTGATCACATGAGCAAAGTGGTATTTTTCAGCATTAAAAATGATCAAGTAATAAATACAGAAATAATTTGGATCAAAATTCCCTTCCTGTAATTATGTCTCTTGCAACAGATCTCTTTTGTTGATATTTGTATGTAGCACCATTAAATCTTTTCTATTTTTTTAGCAAATGACAAAAATCTGAATAATAATCAATAAATTAAATACAATATTGATTCTCTAAGAAGTATTGAATTTAAAATTTTCAAACCCAACTCCCAGAAACTATCCAAAATTAGCATATACAGTATTTTCAGTTTTAAACAATTGATTTTTAAACTACTGTAATGCTTGTAATCACCAAAGACCTAACTGTAAACCATAAAATTTGTTTCTCTAGAAATATATAGTACTAAATTATGTAAATTTTATTAAAAAAAAAAAAAAAACTCTTTTTATAAGACAATTTATATAATATCCACCAATATTGCACTCCCTCTTCTCTACAGGGCATTCCCTTAATAGTTTAAATAAACATCATTATTATTATTATTATTTTTATTTTTATTTGTTAAAACATTATGCTTATTAAATTTGAATTCTTGCATAGCTCTATTACAAGCTAACAGCAGTTTAAAATCTTTTTCAAAGATATATATATACTTCTAAAAAATTTGTGTTATATGATTATTATATTTATTCAAAAGTTGGTATTTTTTATAAATATGCCTTAACATTACTTATCAATAAAAGTTTTATTTATATTTTTCTTCAGATTATTAATTTTATAAATTAATATAAGCTACAATTTTTGAAATATTCTTTCATAATAATTAACTTTCTATATTAATAGGAGAATATTCTTCTTGAACCAATGTTTGAAATTCCTGGCTCTGATATTGTGAGTGTGAGAATTACTAGTGATGTCGTCATGGGACTTTGTCCACCAATTTATATACGTAATGAACAGCGAGAACATGATGATTATGACAATAATGAAGATAAAGAACGAGCAATAAATACATGAACTACTTAAGATGAACTTAAGAACTATATCAAGAAAAATAATTGAACTTTTAAAAAGTTCATAAAGTAATTCAGTTGAATTGAGCTCAGTTGAATTCATTATTATTAACTGCAAAAAATTTTTCTCACAAAAAAAGAACTATCATAAAATAATGTACAGATTTCATGCCAGCTAGGAACCAAAATATGTCATGTATATTTATGCATAAGCAGAGTGAGTGTTTTGATTATTCAAATTTATTGTATTTTAAAAAGTTTGTATGGGATACATAAATTATATATTTAAGTAAAGTCTTAAATTTTTTTATTCATTAAATTCAATAATAGGTATCCCTCACTTTATTGAATGAATTTATTTATAAAACTTGAATAAATATTAAATAAAAATATGGTTATTCATATTCATAATAATAAAAGACCATTTCTTGAACTGATGATAAACAAGCAGCTGTGTGTTCTTATTATAATTATGCCAACAAATAAATATTTTGACATAATTATTTTTTGTTTTTATATTTTAAATACAGTATTGTACTGCATTTAAAATATAAAAAGATAATTTGCATTTGGCCTAGAATAAATTAGAAATTTCTATAATGTTAGGCATTAAATTAAACTTCTTAAGTAAACTAAGTATGCTTAAACATTAATTCATTATAACAAGATTTTATGTAAAGCAAGGGATACCTAAATTTTAAAATATAGGTGGTAATTAAAAATTCAATTTCATTATAACAAGATTTTATGCAAAGCATTTTATGTAAAGCAAGGGATACCTAAATTTTAAAATATAGGTGGTAATTAAAAATTCATGTTTGAAAAAACTGTTTAAGTTTTTAAATATATTGTAAAAAGAAAACTTCTAAAAAAAGAATTATAAATTTTATTAGTTTTCATGCAATTAAAAAATATATGTATAGTATTGCTAAAAATCATTTTTCTTTATGATATGCAATACTCATGTAAAATATTGACATTTTTTCATAGAATGTTTGTAAATTTAAATTGATTTATTTTTATTTTCAATTTAATTTTAAAATATCAAAAAATTTTTATTATAAATGATGACAAAAGCATTACCTTAAAAATAAATTTTATTCTTGATACCTCAACAGTATTTAAAATTATCTCTATATATATAAAATGTATAAAAATAAATGGTTCCAGTTATAGATTTGTGTATTTATATTATTTGAGAATATTAACACAATGAAATGATAAATGAAAATATATAGTAAACTTTCTTATATTTTTCAAAATAAAATTGGAAGCTTCATCACTCTATATAGCTCTTACCAGATAAAAGAATATATATTAATTTTCAGTCTAAAAAACTTATAAAATTTTATTTGATTACTATTACAATAATTGTGACAGTTCATTTAAAAAATGAAAGTTAACATTAATTCAGAAGTGCCATTTATGTGTTAGTTAATTATATTTAAAGAAAATGCAAGACAGTAAGGATCAATATTTGTTTCTAATAAATAGATTCATAAACAGTTTTTAAAATGTAGAAATAATATAATTATTCTTATAGTGTGCCATAGATTTTTCACAAATTTACATACCATATATTAAAGTTTGTTTGTTGCTGAACAATAATGTTATTACTGTTGTCATTCCTTAAACAATAATATGTGATTTATATTCCAATCTCAAAATCAAATTATATATATGCAGATTTTGTTTATTTCTGGTCACTGCAGGAAAACCTGTGCTAGGTGGCCAGCTATGGGTGGCTGAGATTGTGGCTACCAAACATAGGTTGGCCACAAGACACAGGTTAGCTACAAATTTCTTTATTAAATATCAAAGTTTAAAATACAAAGTTTATGATACAGTTTAACAAAAGAAATCACTAATTAATGTCTGTTTTCTGTATTTTTTCACTTTAGAACGCTCAGCTGATAGATCTAACAAATTAGCAGAATACTCAATAAGTTCAATAGATCCAAGTTTTTCAGCGTAACTTCCTATCTTGGCTTAAAGTCCATTGGTACTCTTCAATGACCTGTAGTTTTCTCTTTAACATGTTCTGGTTTTCCTGGACATCTGGATCTTTAAGATGTTCTGAATCAGCATCCAAATTCTTTCGCTAATTCATGCAAACCGATATTAGATTTTGATTCTTTAGTTTTAATTACTTGTATTGCTGTTCCAGATCAAGGAAATTGGGTTTGTTTTTGTTTGCTGACATCACAGAGCAGTCTACTTGCATTAAAATACTTGTTTTGTAGTTAAATTGCAATAAAAATTTACTTAATAGTTTAATTGCATGTATTGAATAGCAGATCTAAAATCGAAACCAGAATTGCCAGATGAAAATATATTTTATTGCATAACAACCACAAAACTATAGCCTAAAACTAATTCAAAATTATGGAGAAAACAGAAAATGAAATATTAATTTCAAATTCTAATTATTGTTATAACACAGATGAATGATCAATTTTCAGTACTGTACAGGTAATATCTTTTATTTTTACAATTTTTAATATTTATTTAATATATTGTACTTGAAAATAATAATTAATTTTATTTATTGGTAAATATGTAAATAAATACAGTATTTTCAATGTGAATCACTTAATGACATAATTATAACAATTTTTAACTGGTATACTAAAAAATATTTTATTTCAAAATAATTTATATATGGTGTAGTATTCTAAAACACACACTATAAAACTAGTCCAATAAGGCATGAAAATCGCTCATCTGGCATTTCTGATCAAAACACAATTTGCTGGCCACCTAGTAGATGTTACACACAATGTACAGAAATTAAATATCACTGGTTATGGTCTCTGAACACAATGGCCATTTTATATACAGTTTAAAAAACCCGCAATATGTTCAGGCAGATATTAAGATGGCCACGATTTGCAGGTTGGCCACCTAACTCAGGTGGCCATCAGCACAAGTTTTCCTGTATATGCTAAATGATTTTCAAAGCTAAATCAAAATGAATTTTTAAACATGCATGAAATAGCATATATGCCATTTATTTAGAATGATTATAGTATATAAAAGTATTTTTTGATTTTATTCCCGAAATTATTTCCATGCATTACATGTAACATGCATTATATGTAATTTTGGTAGATAACTGCATTTATTAGTGATAGCTTATCTATCCAAATAATTTGCAAGGAATATACAATGGATCTTCATATTCCATTTATATAGTGCCATTTAGAACCAAATTTCAAAATTTTCTTTCAAGTTGCATTTTTTAAATATCATTTTGTTAAGTAAAATGTTTGAAATTATAATATATACAACTTATCATTTACAATAAAAAACTGTTAGTAAGTTAAATTTTTAAAATAATATAAACTCTTCTATCTAACATTGAATTTAATGCTGTAGGGATAATTTCCAATGTATCAAAACTCTCAGAAAAAAAATATATATTTACTTCATTGCTGTATAAACTTTCTAAAAATGTTGGTTTTTTTTTTTAATTTTACTTTAATTCAGCAGATCATAATGATGCAAAACACAATAAGAGCTATTTGCCAGTCAGGTATTTTGCAAAGGATGAAATTGACCTGGCCTAGTGAATTCCTCCTAAGAAAATCTTTTTTTATGATATTTAGTTAGAAGGTCATGGTATCAAAGATTAATATTTATGATTTTAAATTCTCTCTCTCTCTTCAGTTACTCCAAAATGACAAAAATGAAAGAAAGTAGGCACTTAATTATTTGCAGAACTTGTTAGAAAATGATGTCAGAGATTTGATAAACTGTTTAAAATAATCTTTTGCTTTTTCTTAAAATTTTCAACAATATTTAAGAGTAAAATTGCTTTTATCCTATAAAGTGTTTCTCATCTTATGGTCTGCAGTAGTGATAAATTTTATTGCTTAATTGCCTAAAGTTTTCTACTTTCCAATACTATCCATATTTTGTTACAAATAGTCTTGATAAATAATAAAAAATTTAAAATAATCCTTGGATGCAAAATAATTAAGAATTTCTGTTCTAGAACATATTATTATTATAAAAATTCAAGGAATATATTTATTTTTAATTAACATATCGAATTCATTATGGTTGTTATTTATTTTATGTCTACTGTTCTTTAAAAAGATGTTTTTATTAAATCTAGAAATTCTTAATCTTTTTGCTTTTGTAAAAATATTGATTAGTAATTTCTTTTAATATTTTTATTACTGATAAAAATATACATTAAAAAAAAAAATGATGTAAATAGTTAAAGATGCAATTGAAATCTTTACAATCAAGTAGGTGAAATTTATTAACAAATCAGATGAGATGTCCAAAAATCTCTTCTGTTTTAAATATAAGCTTAATTTAAAATTGCTTTTGTGCTAAAATTTAGTATTCAAAATAATTAATATAGTAGGGATGAACAAGATAAAAGAAATCCTATCTATCATTATGGCAACTCTTCTCCAATTGCCCTTTTTTGGATATTGTTTGTATAAAATATTTTCTTCTTCCACAGTGAAAGATTGGAATTCTCTTAGAGATTCAGAACATTGAATTTCTGGAGGAATACATAGCAAAATTCCAAATATTCCCGAGAGACGATTAGTTATTAATGATGGAGGTTCGACGTGGATTGATGCTCTGCTCAGATTAATAACAAATAATTCTATCACCATAGCTGTAAATACTACAATCATGGAACGATGAACCAAGGATACTGAAAGAAACAAATTTAAAATGTGTAAACATTAATGAATCTTAAAATACTTTCATATAAAATATATCTAAATATAAGCCATAATAGTATAGAAATAGCATTAAGAAAACAGATGCAGTCTTTTACTTAGACCAAGAAGAAATTCTATTGTTTCAAAATAGTAATAATCAAAACAATATTAAATATTTCATGGCTTTATCTGTCTTGACCACTAGAATCTTTCAATAATAAATTGCTCAAATAATTATATTTGATAAACATATAAAGGTGGGCAATATTTAAAAGTAATTTTTAGGCTAAGCTGTTAATAAGTGGGCCAATTATATACTGTTACGACAGAACATTGGTAATGTCAAATTTCTTGTTGCATAACTTTGAATTTAAAAATATGAACTAAATTGTTTCCCATAACTTTCTTTTTGTAATGTAGAATATAAATGAAAATAGTATATTTTTAACTTATAACTGTGAAATTTTGGAAAAGCAAAGTAGATTACTACAGGTTACTATGTTTACTTATGTGTTTGCTTATATCACATATTTTATTTGTCAATTTTAAATATCATATTAAATATGATATACTGTTCCATGCATCATTTTCTCCCTTTCAATCAGGGGACAATATTGTGTAATATCTTAATAATATAAATTAAGCAATCATCATATTCCAACAGTTCTACGAATTTTTGATTCATAATTTTTGTTAGAAATTATTATTGACTAACAAAATTTGTTTTATATAAACAAGTTTTGGTCCCAATAACATATTTATGTAATCTGAGGAATATCCATATAATTAAAATTATGCTATAAACTATTATATTTTATAACTGTTTGAAAATTTTCAATAAAATTTCTTCTTAAATATTAATTTACCAAAACATAATACTTGTATTTGTTCCTATTTATATAAAAATATTGAATAATCTACGAATAGAATAATTATTTAATGTACCAGAAACATGTTAATACAAGATCAGATTAATTTGTTTCAATGGTTGTTGTATATAAAAGTATGGCAGACTTAGATTAGCATGCTGAGTGACTGCAACGTTATTTCGGCACAACAGTACTGAAAGGTTGCTGCTCTAGATGGATGTTCAAGGATGCAGTCTTCAATGATAACAATAAGCTGTAATATTATCCAATGTAGAAAGAAACATAGTTATTCTTTTAAATTTATGAAACAAATTTATTTTTGGTAACATGCAGGAATCATTAAACAACATAAGGCATGATAGCAACCTAAAGGAGGCAAATATATTACCGACTCATGAAAATCAAAGATTTTTAAAAGTGCCATATGATACATTGAGGCTTTAAATAATTAAAATACTGCATGTAAGCTAAATACCAAATTAGTAATCATTAGACATCCAATGGTGTAAAAAAAATGACAAAAGCAAATATACTGTTGGAAAAGATACAGGAGTATTATATATATATTTAACAGGAACCTCAGCCGAAATGAAGAATATATCGGAGTTACCTTGCATAAGCTTTTAACATAGCGTGATATCTGTCTAGAGAGAAGTAATATCGCTCTTTGTAAATATTTTTTTTTAATATAGTCCGGACATAGACTGGGATGAAACAAAGTTTGGGATGCCTTCCGGCATGCTCAGGGAAAGATCTATGTTAAAATCCCTTGTGATAGTTATAGGAACCAACATGCAAACGACATTAATTTAATGGGAGCTAAAGAGGAAGTATACCTAACACTTAGTTATAAACCCATTAGTGAAATGGGAACTAGGCCTTATATGTTGTTGTTCACATTCTTGGGGAATTCATAGGGTTTTATTCAGTGGTGAGCTATGAAAAGTTTAATAAAGGGCTCCCACTTTATCTTATAAAAACAAAATATCAAATTCTAATTAAATGTTTTAACTTTTTGCAAAAACAGAAAATACAAATAATTATGCATGCACAAGAAAACATCTTAAAATAAAAAATATCTTTAAAATTTGAAAAAAAAAAACAACTTAGTAACATCTTTTAATGGAAAACTAAACAACGATACTTCATCCCATCATCTTGACGTTAAACTATTTGATACCCAATAATGAATTTATTGAAAACAGACTGCATTTTCCAGCATTTGTTTAAATTTTAGGTTATACAACACGTTTGACCGAACTTAAACGAGACCCTAATTTTCACCTTTCTCACGTTTTAAAACTCACTTGCGTGCTAAGTCTCTATCCGCCTACCCTGCTTTGGAGGGCATTATTGCCAGATCGCCACTATTGAGATGTACAGTACATTCAAAGACCCAAATACGAGGGAGAAAAAGGCTAACGTAAGTCAAAGTGTGATTATGACACACTAGACGTGTTTTTCTTGGAATAAATTTAAGAAGCAAACAAAAAGAAGAAGGGACTCGCAAATTAGAGACAAATTTAACAAAGGGTTCACGCGAACTCTTAAAGCTCACACTGGTTTTATTCCTTATTTTCATCTTATTGATATTGTAAATCGTCTCTACTGTTAGCTTACCTTAGAATCTTACGTTTTTTGTTTATTATATCTCATTACTTTATTGTAAAAATTCTGTCGTAACGTATGTTTTTCTTGTAAAAATGTAAATATAGTATACCTTTGTATTTAGGTATACCCCAATAAAGTATACCTTTCTGTCGTAAGGTTTACTTTATTGTAAAAATTCTGTCGTAAGGTATGTCTTCTACACTTACCTTAGAATCTTGTCTTTTGTTTATTATATGTCATTACTTTATTGTAAAAATATTATGTATAGGTTATTCTATTCTGTCGTGCATGTGAGGTCTTAAGTACATAATATGCTAAATTTTAAATGTTTAAAGTTTTTGTTTTCTAGTAGTACCATTTTTTTTAATTCTAATTCGACAGAATTAGAATTAAAAAAAATGGAACTACTAGAAAACAAAAACTTGAGAACTACTAGAAAACAAAAACAGAAATTTGTAGAAATTCATCGAGAATTCTAATTCGACAGAATTAGAATTCTCGATGAATTTCTACAAATTTCTAAAAAGATGTTTAAGTAGGTTCCATATATCGCAATGATAATTTTAACAGTTTTATCTCTCGATTTAAAAGAAAAATGTGACTTTTAACTTTAAAATAAGCTTATATATATAGAAACTGCAGCATTTTATTTTTACTGATTCATCAAAAAATTTAATGCTGCTTCCGAAAATATCAATTTTATGATGATGCAATTAAAACTATAAACTTTATACAATTGTTAAACGCATAGCTCAGCTATTTTTGGCAATAGCGTAACTATAGGATGAGATCCTCCATACGAAAACATAAAAATCGTCTGTTAGTATCCAAACATTTTACATGTACTGTACTTTAATAATGACTGGAGACATCATATTAATTTTAATAAAAATTTTATAAAGTTTAAATATCAGACACATTGAACGAAAGCACTAATGCTATACAGGAATCCCTTGATTACTGCGGGTTTGAATAATGCAGTTTTGATTAGTGCGCAAAAAAAACTTGAGACTATACCTCGATATAGGCGGTGCCAAATTTGATTAGTGCGCTTCAAGTGCGATTTTTTTTTATATTTGCAAACCTTCTGAAGCGTTGGTAACTCAATCTCGGGGAATGTAGTCTACATGATTAGAGCACTGCAATAAATTTATTTTTTTTTTAATTCCATTAATATTTGACTTTCGTCATCTAATTGTTATATTTTAAATTCGTTCGTAATTTAATTTATAATAAATTTAGCGTGAATTTATGCAATTTTGTAAAAAAAAATTTAATTCTTACTATAAATTTTTAAATACCCATACATATTTCTGATAATGATTTAAAGTATATGTAATACAATATAGATAACAGAGGAAAAAAATACTGTACATGTTTATACTATATATAGTATAAACATGTACAGTATTTAGTTACTCTATATAGAGAAAAAAATACTGTACATGTTTATAATTTTGATATTTTCCAGGATTCATTATAATTATTCATATTAATTAATTAAAGTTCTTTAATTTGATTAGTGAGGTTTTGATATATGCGGTGTATTGCGAGGATTTATTAACCGCACTAATTAAGAGATTCATATAATTATATTATTGGTTCTTATTCATCTATCATCAAAATTTTTAAAATCGATAAGAATTCTTATTAAAAACATTTAAAATGTTATGATTGATGTCACAATTGATCTGAATCAAACGTGTATCACTTGAATCTTCAATACTATTTTATTTTATCCTTGATTTAAATTTGAACTATTATTGATCATCATAATACTTTAAGTAACATCGAAATATTTCCCATTTATATATATATTATTATTTTAGAAAGATATAATATTTTTACATGAAAATTTTCAGTTTTCAAAGATTTAGGCACTATATTTTGAAATTAAATGGAAAGTGGCATTAAAAAAAATCTTTCAAACTGAAAAATGTTTGAATTATAAATTACAGTGAAACCTGTTTAAGTGACCACCCTTAGGGACCAACCTGATTGGTCACTATACAGGATAGTGACCTTCCCTCTTCCCCCAAAAGAAAAGAACAGATTAATCCAAACTGCAAATTTATATAAAACTACAGTGAAACCTGTTTAAGTGACCACTCTTTGGGACCGACCTGATTGGTCACTTTTCACAGGTGGTCACTATACAGGACAGTGACCTTCCCTCTTCCCCCAAAAGAAAAGAACAGATTAATCCAAACTGCAAATTTATATAATTAAAATCATCAACTTGTAGTCAAGCCATAATGACGACATATAGCGCATATTACCTTCTGACGAACAAAGTCATTATAGCAAGCATATACTGTATTATAATTAATACTAACCTATATATGTGCATTTAACATAATCAAACTTAAATTAAAATACTGCATAAAGTAGTATTATAATATTTATTTTTTTAATATACTGGTTTAACAGACTATTTCATAACAGAAAAATTCTAATGGAATACTAAATCTTAGAATTTTATCTAATGGAAAAAATTTTAAGGAAAATACAGTAATCCCTCCATGAAATTAATCTTTTTGGTCACTTTAGCAGGTTAAAATTTCTTAAAACTAACTAAATGATTTACTCAATATTCACATTAGATAGATGGTCACTATACATAACAAAAATAGTATTACATCCTATGGAAACAAGCCAGCTTTTGAAATTTGGTCTCTTTAGCCAGGTGGTCATTTTAACAGGTTTCACTGCATTACATATTTTTCATCTTTAATTTTAAAATTATATTTTATTGAAAACTTATTTTTAGTAAAGTTTTATTTTATAGTCGATTAACTTGTCTTATTTAATGATATAATAAACTAATAATTTTATTAAATACATGTATTTTTAATATGAATGTTTTTAAAAATTTTGAAATAAATTTTTTTCCCGTGAAAACAATTGTATAATATGCAATAATCGATAGTTTTATAGTCAGTTTTTATGTATTTTTAATATGAATGTTTTTAAAAATTTTGAAATAAATTTTTTCCCGTGAAAACAATTGTATAATATGCAATAATCGATAGTTTTATAGTCAGTTTTTGCGTTATTGATTTCATTATTTTTACGAAAATATATACCGTATTACTTCGAATTTAAGCCGCAGTAAGATTTTAAAATTGGAAAACTGAAAAAAAAAATAAAATAAAATGATTTTATAATAGGTATCGAAAAATAAGAAACGGTTTTATTTACTTAAATAGGTACTAATATACAGAACTGCCGAAAGAAATTTTCGGGCCCGTGACAAGTCTGAGGTCTGGGCCCCACTTAAAAAAGTGCATCATTTCGGTTTAATGAAAAAAGTCGTATAAAATATTAAGCATTTATTTAAAAAAAGTAAATAATAAATTGAAAATTCGATACATTACGCACAATGCTATATATAAAATAGTTTATTTTGGTGTGAATATCCAAAGCATCCAGTTGCTTTGGATGTTCTAGTGGCGGTCTGCGAACTATCGGACACGTTGTCATCTATGCATTCTTTTGTGCTCGAATTATAGCACCCTTAGGAAAATTTTCCTTGGGTACAGTTTTTCTGTTTAAAATAAAAATGTGGCAATTTTGTTTTATTAGAGGATACGACGCATTCTACACAGCTACTATCAAAGAGCAACTGGATTAAATCAGAAAAGTACGAACGGGAGACCACTGAATAAATTATCATCAATGGTCGTAATACTATGCGCATGCGTAGAGCGTAAAGCAAAAACCCGATCGTTGGGGAATGGGAGATCGGGAGAAATAAGATGTTAAAATATTTGCTTTGAATTTAAGTGGAAGCTTGGGAGAAATAAGATGTTAAAATATTCGCTTTGAATTTAAGCCGTACCCAAATTTTACATTTTAAAAATTTCAATAAAAAGTGCGGCTTAAATTCGAAGTAATACGGTATTTATATATATACAGTCGATTCCGCTTAATTGGGACACGTTGGGACTAGTCCATTTTGGCCCAATTAAGCGGTTGCCCAATTAAATGAACTAATAATAAATTTTAAAATAAAATATGTATTACGTAGATAAATAAATAAGTAGATAAAAAATAATAATTAGGAATTTAATGCTTTATTAAGCGATCTCCTCTGACTTCGCCTTCAACACTGGGCTGCTGATATTCACGCCTCGCCCGCTAACTATAGAAAACCATTTGATCTAATGCTTCTTCGACTTGTGGATCCTTTCCATCACGCTTTCTTTTGGATGTTCTGGAATTTCATTCTTTAATGCCCACTCCTCACGCAGTTGATTTCTTGTTGTAGGAGACGCGCTATGGTAGATTTTGGTACACCAGTTATATCAGCAAGTCTATGATAGCTTGTATTAAATGGCTGGCTTTTAATTTTACCTGCAAAGCAATTTTACTTGAAAGTGTAAAATTGGCATCTTGGCAGATTTAAAAATTTTAAATACAATCGACACTAAATGTATATCGCTAGGTACAATAGGTAGACTCTAGGTATAGTAACGGTAGACTCTTAAGCAGACGCTGGTTGATATATTTTCGAAAAATCCCTAAAATATATCAAAAATTGCTAAATTCCTTTTCTGCTACTGTCTTGATATATTTTCGAAAAATCCCTAAAATATATCAAAAATTGCTAAAAATTTTTTCTGCTACTGTCCCAATTAAGCGAAAAGTTGTCCCAATTAAGCAGAATTCACTGTATATATATATATATATAGGTCCTGAATATCGATTTTATTTAATTTCTTCGTCTGATTTTTAATGTGAGAAAAAATGAAACGTTTAAGAATATCATGCTATTGTCAGTTTATTAACAACTGTTGAAGTAGTACTTTTTACGAAATTCTGTAGAGATGTTCTACTGTTAAAAACGATCTAAAAACTACATGCTACAATCTCATAATTTTAACCATTTAAAAATAGCGGACATTCGAACTTCTGGAATGCAGCACATACTTAATATCTATTTAATAGATTTTTTAAGAAATTTAATTCATCATCAGAAGATTATGGCCGGATGGCCAAGTGGTAACGCGTTGGCGTACCACGCTGGAAGACCCGGGTTCGCGTCCCAGGTCTGGTCCATACTGAGGATGACAAATTAATCTTGAAATTTTTAATCGTTAAAAATTATAGATGTTGAGATTTCTGCGATTTCTTCTAACTATCCAACTATTTGATATATATATATATATATAACTAAGGATGACAAATTAATCTTGAAATTTTAATCGTTAAAAATTGTAGATGTTGAGATTTCTGCGATTTCTTCTAACTATCCAACTATTTGATATATATATTTATGAAATTTAATAGACAAATCATGAATAACCGATCCTGATAAATACTACAGTATTAATAATCTATTTAATTTCTTTATATGCGCCGCGTGGTAAAGCTTTGGCTTATCACCCTGGAGGATATGGGTTCAAATCCGGGTCCCACACCTCCAGTTTTTCAAAAGGGATCCGGGCCCGGCCCGTTGAATCCCATTCTTCAACCATCCGGTTGACACCATCATGGGTGCTATAAGTGGCTGCTGCCAGATACAATATCCCATGAGGATATGGCGGCGTAATATAACTAACCTAACCTAACATTTCTTAATATGCACTTACCTGCAATGTTAACAGCTAGAGGAGATTGGACGGAGAATGCTAAATAGATTAATAATCCTGTCAGGAGCAACATCATTACTGAAGCAATTGCTATTTTATGAAATGTTTCCGGAGGCAACCAGAAGATCATCGAAGTTATCAACAATGCTAAAATGTTGGGTATCCAAATAACTTTCTGATGTATAGGTTCTCTCCTTTCTAGTACGAAAGTATATATGATTGCGACGTAAGGTTCTTCACAACAATCGTAATGTGTTACTTCACGTGTGACATTTATGTCTATTATCTTCCATTTGAAATTTCTATTTAACAATTTTCTGGCTATATCTGTATTTCTATCCGTACTTAAATCGATAATCGAACCATCATGATTCCATGATCCAAAAGTTAATTGACAGTACTGTTTGTCGTACGGATAATTTTGAATATTCAAACTGCATTGGCTGTTTATTAAAATAGGTGGGACCCAACTAACAAATCCATTTTTGGACACAATCACGTGGGTATCCTTCTTGGGATCTATTTCCTTACTAGGGATGCTATAAATCAAGAATAAAATAATTATATTTTCAACAAAAAATAATAAATTTTACTATTTATTTTTAATTCCTTTACTCACTTTTCGTATATTACAATATCCGGTTGCCAAATTTCATGATCTGCCATTGTTAATCTTTGGATATTATTATAATCTTCTGGTAACCATTTCAAGTGCTGATCTTCCCATTCCTTTCAGAAAAATAAATATAAGAATGCAAAATATTTAAATTAAATAAAACTTGTTCTTTCGGATGTAACTATAATATACTACGGTATTTTGATCCTTTACTATAAGATTAATAAATACAGTTAAAGTAACCACCCTTTGGGACCGATCTTACTAGTCACTTTTCACAGATGGTCACTATACAGGACAGTGACTTTCCCTCTTCCCCCAAAAGAAAACAACAGATTAATCCAAACTGTAAATTTATATTAATTAAAATCATCAACTTGCAGTCAAGCCATAATGACGACATATAGCGCATATTACCTTCTGACGAACAAAGTCATTATAGCAAGCATATACTGTATTATAATTAATACTAACCTGTATATGTGCATTTAACACAGTCAAACTTAAATTAAAATACTGCATAAAGTAGCATTATAATATTTACTTTTTTAATATACTGGTTTAACAGACTATTTTATCATAACAGAAAAATTTTAATGGAATACTAATCCTTAGAATTTTATCTAATATAAAAAATTCTAAAGAAAATACAGTAATTATTCCATGAAATTAATCTTCTTGGTCACTTTAGTAAGTTAAAATTTTTTAAAACTACCTAAAAGGAAAATACAGTAATTATTCCATGAAATTAATCTTCTTGGTCACTTTAGCAAGTTAAAATTTTTTAAAACTACCTAAGTGAGTGGTCAATATATACATTAGACAGGTGGTCACTATACGGAACAAAAATAGCATTACATCCCATGGGAAACAAAGCAGCTTTTGAAATTTGGTCTGTTTAGCCAGGTGGTCACTCTATCAAAATGGTCATTTTAACAGGTTTCACTGTATAATAGATGCTAGTGTAAATATGTAGATTCATACAAAAATAAGTTAGATTGCTCTAGAAGTCTCTAAAAAGTGAGGATTTTTTGTCATTATGGGCTTTGTTGGCGATGAGTTTAAGCCAGAGTGCAGGATAATTGGTTAAAAAGGACAGATTTTTAAATTCAGTTTCTCATTGCACATGTATTTCGTATTTTCCAATACAGGTGCTACTCTGGTTAGGAACATTCTTACTTACGAACGTGAAATTTCATTTTGAAATTTCGCGAAATTTCAAAACTCTTCAATAATTTTAAGTAACATGATGGTTAAATGCTTTATCAACCAATATAATGTAAAATTACACAGCTAGCATGTTACATGTAATATTTAAAGATAGTGGCGATTACATGAAAAATTCCTCGCTTTAAATTCGAAGCTTTTCGTTAAAATCTGTGAAATAAAAAACTTAATTGGTCCAGCTGTGAAATACAGTCAAACTTAGTCAAACAGCCGCCCCTCTATAAACCGCCACCCTCGTTATTTGCCTGATGAAAGCCAATAACAAATCTCCTCCT